>BQNB010202827.1:0-10807 GCA_026074375.1 Tanacetum coccineum
TATTGTGAAAATTGCTATGGATTGTGTTTTCTTGGTTTTTGGACTAACATTTTGCAGAAAAAGAAAAGAAAAGTGTTAAATTGATGATGGAAAAGATGGTTATTAGAGAAAATAGACAGAGAGTTTTGGTGAGAAAAAGAATTGAGAGAATTGGTGAGAATAAAAACAGAAAGAGAGCTGTGTGGAATAAAAACAGACATAGTGATTTGGTGAGTAAAAGAATTGAGAGAAATGGTGAGTTAAAAAACAAAAAGAGAGTTGAATATATTAAAAACAGACAGAGTGTTTGGAATGGAATTGGAGTTAATGCTGGTGATTCAAAGTTAATGCTGCTAGGCATAAACTTAATACTGCTGGTAAAAGTTAATGTTGTTACGCATAAACTTACTACTGCTGGTGAAAGTTAATGCTGCTAGGCATAAACTTACTACAGCTGGTGAAAGTTAATGCTGTCAGGCATAAACTTACTACTGCTATTGAAAGTTAATGCTGCCAGGCATAACTTACTACTGCTGGTGACAGTTAATGCTGTTGATGGTATTTTCATAAATACTTCGATTAAGGGTTTCAATCACTCATTTAATCGATTTTACTCTTTCATATACTCTCTAATCACAAACCCTAACTCAATTTTATCATTCATCATCAAAACCCAACACAAATGGCGGATCTAAAGTTTGCAGATACTCATAATTTGGTTGTGTTTTTGTCTAAACCCACAGAAAGTGAAGGGTTTGAGTAGATAGTGGATTTTCTGAATGCAAATCCTATAAGATATGCACTAACGATCAATCCTACTATATACATTTCGTGCATAGAACAATTCTGGTCTACTGTCAAAGCCAAAACTGTCAATGGGGAAGTACAGTTGCATGCCCTAGTGGATGGAAAGAAGATAATCATAACTGAATCAACTGTGAGAAGAGATCTTCAACTAGAAGATGCTGAAGGTGTTGATTGTCTACCTAATTCTACCATCTTTGAACAGCTTACACTGATGGGGTATGAGAAAATTTCACAGAAGCTTACTTTCTATAAGGCATTCTTTTCCCCACAATGGAAATTTCTGATTCATACTATTTTACAATGCCTAAGTTCTAAGACTACTGCATGGAATGAGTTTAGTAGCACTATGGCATCTGCAATTATCTGTTTAGCTACAAACCAGAAGTTCAACTTTTCAAAATACATTTTTGAAAGTATGGTGAAGAACTTGGATAATGTGGGCAAATTTTTGATGTATCCAAGGTTTATACAAGTCTTTTTGGATAAACAACTTGAAGGGATGCCTACTCACAACAGAATATATATTGCACCCTCTCACACTAAGAAGATATTTGGGAATATGAGAAGGGTAGGGAAATGTTTTTCTTAATTGAGATAAAGGGTAGGGAAAGGTTTTTTTGGAACAGGGACAAACACCATTATTCCAAACAATGGTGGTAACAAGATCTCAAGACAGAAATAGAGTGAGGCTTCCCAGACACTAAATCCCACTGATCCCCATCACACACCCACTTTTATTCAACCATCAACATCTCAACCTTAAAAGAAACAAAAACCTAGAAGCCCAATAGAAAGGACATGGAAAGTCTAGACATATCTGTCGTCGACATAACTCGATACGACAACTACTCTCAACAGGAGTTATCTCAATTGACTATGTGACGTCAAAAGATAACATCGCGGATCCGTTTACAAAAGGCTTAAGCAGAGAGTTAGTTATTAAGTCATCCAAAGGAATGGGACTAAAGCCTTTGAAGGAAAACCTAACCTAGTTGACTGGAGATCCCAAGATCTAGGTTCAATAGGACAACCTAATCATAGAAATGTGGGGGAAGTCACGTCAATGTGGGGGAGTTACTTAACTTGTAACTTCCTAGTCCATTCCTATAACAATGTGACTTGTTGAGAGGTTAAACATATGGCTTTAATGATTCAGGTTGAAATCATAAAGCATAAAGATTCAAGATGAAATCTGAAAGTATATGTTTTTAATGATTCAAGATGAAATCACCTATGTGAGAGAGAAGTGGGGTCGCTTCGAAGGGAATTATGGGGGCGCAATTCCTAAGAGCTCTTACAGAACCAGGCTAGTGCTCATGACCATGACGGGCACGACTATGAGGACTTGACAAGGTCAGGGAGAGTCCTGTGTGAGTGTGTATTGTCGTCTACATAAACGGGTGTTGAGTTCAAAGACATCGCGTCTACTCAGACCTAGGAGACTAAGTGCATCTCACAAGGGAAGGTTCAAAGGGTCACACCTACCTATCCTATGCAGGACTTAACCGCAGAAATTTTGCCGAAATTTTTGGGTGTTTTCGACCGATCTCCATTCATGTGGGGGATTGTTGGAAAAATGGTTTAGCAAAATGAGTTTTTGCTAACTTTGGACATCATTTAATATATGTAGATGTTATATATACTTATATATGATTGGGGCTTTGCGTTCTCCTCGAAGAGAGCTTCGCAACGAGCTAAAGTATGTCCAAAGTGGAGTTAAGATGAATGAGATATCGTGTCTCAAAGTGAGGCACGTAGAACACAAAATCTGGGAAACAAGAACTATCCCACATCGCCCAAAGTGTGAAGTGGGAATGGGTTTATAAGGAACCTTTTAAAGTGACCTCTAAATTCCTTTGTGGGGTTTATGCTCCCACGCCTACGCGTGGGGAGGGGGTGCAAAAAATGGGTTTCTGGGCCAAGATGGGTTCGGTTCCACTGAACTTATGCGAGCCCGCCCGACCTGCGGACACGAATGCAGCTCCGGTGTTTGAAACACAGAAAACGAACTCCAATTAAACCATAACAGCAACGTCTTGAGCAGCCTTTCCAGCAGTTCCTTCGGTCAGAAACACTCGTCCTTTTTCCGTAATCTTTCAGGCAAGTTGTCTAGTCCGGCTGTACAACAGCTTTGGACGTTGTACCCTGGGAAACAGACGGCGAATCTGTTTTAAGGGAATCGTGTTAAACACGAGCCTTGTTCGTCGTTTACTATTTTAATTATTTTCTGTTAATTGCGTATTACTGTTATTCGATTTACGTTAATAAAATGTGCAGGTTTCCCAACAGCTATCGCCAATTCGCCATTATGCTTATAACGAAAACCAAAAAACTTGATTATTGAGTGGCAACATGGTGGGTACAAGATCCCAAATTTATAATCAATTATCGAGTTTATGCTAAAAAGACTCACATTTCAACTAATCTTCTAGTATCAAAAGATAACACATTATATTGTTAAGTCTTAGACCAATTTACGTTACATTGAAGAATATGTAAAATTGCGGTCGAAGAATTTATAATAACAACTCACTCACTCAACGACCGACTAGACACTAAACACACTTGTTAACTCTCTTACATCGAGTCATCTAAAAATCCTTAGTGTCATCAAAATTTAGTTATCGTTATCAGGGCCTAACCGAAGGTCATCAACCACCAAAGGGGAACCAACGGCTTTCGGTGTGTTCCTTATCAGGACCATGTTCATCGATATACGTGTTTGTATAACCAGATAATCTTTATCACCAATATTTTATCCGGTGTGAATTGGACTAGTTACTTAATGTTGTAAACGAAGTTTTATTGTAGATAATAGGAGTATAAAGTGTATCATCCTATTAGTGAAATAGAAACTTATTATTTTTTGATGAAATTATTTGAACTTTTAGTCCCACATAGATGAATGAGTGAAAACCTTCTAATCTTATATACCATTGTAAACATGGATTGTATGTCTACATGTTAATACTATGCTTTCAAATCCTCTTGGGTATTGTGAGTGGGTTTGGAAAAATTATATAAGCTCTAGCCTTTGTAAAAGAGACTTTTAAATAATAGAAATAAGCCAAAACACATATTAGTACCCTGAACTTTAATGAAAAATATGCTAAGTAGTTAGTGCTGCTAGTATAAAGTTAGTACTGCTAGCTCATAGTTACTACTGCTAGTATATATTAGTACTACTAGTATATATTAGTGCTGCTAGTATAAAGTTAGTACTGTTGGTGATGATTGAAGAAAAATTTAAGTAGTTACTACTACTCTACTACTTGCTTGTACACAGATAATGCAGCTTGGGTGATAAGTTTATCTACTGCTTCTGGAGTTAAAAGTTAATACTGCTAGTACAAAAGTTTACAACTGCTTATAAGGTTAAGACGTTGCTTAAAGATTTCTAAAACTGTCAGAAGAAGGATAAAGATAGAAAAAGGATAAAGATTGTATTCGGGAGTCAAGATTACTTACATGATAAGTATTAGTTATTTATATAATAGATCATAGAGAATATTCTAAGTGTTAGGAATATATTGTAAATCAACTAGGACTCCTTGGTGTATAAAAGGAGGTCCTAGGGCATAGAGATTGGTATCAATACCAATCACGTATCAAAACAAAAAGAGTCATTCATAGTGTTATTCATAGCTTCAAGGTTTT
Organism: Tanacetum coccineum; assembly: GCA_026074375.1. Lineage (NCBI taxonomy): Eukaryota > Viridiplantae > Streptophyta > Magnoliopsida > Asterales > Asteraceae > Tanacetum > Tanacetum coccineum. The sequence goes on from BQNB010202827.1 coordinate 4,444, forward strand.
GTAACCCTAATACTAGGAGAGTATTCGTATTATTTGCTTAATAAAATTGGGAGCTTTTTATGTATTGGTTCGAATTCATTGTGTTTTACTGTTCCATTGAAAATTCTTCTTATTAAATATTAGATTCCCCTTCCTGCATAATCTTTAATACATTCACACAAAGTTTCTACATATGTTTGTTTAGATTTATCTAATAGTTAAACTAAACCTTAAACAACTTAAGGGAATTCGATCTATATATGTGTTGAAGATGAGATCCAACAAGAGGTAAATCCTAACACAGGGACCAACATTGTGGCCCTATGTAGTAAATTTTTACAGAAAAACTAATAGGAATATTTGAGCAAAATTTTTTCCAAAAAAAATGAAACAAAAAGTTTTTACAGGCTCTGGAGACGGCGTCAGGATTTTTCCTGACGGCGTCACCAAACCTACAGTCACAAAAATTTTGCGTTTTTCAAATTTATTTTTGTTTAATTTCTAGAATTTTTAATTTTCCTAACTCTTGCAGAAAGCCACGATTACATTCATACATACATTCTATCTTTATTGCTTTATTAGGATTTTAATTCATAATTAATAGGGTTGTATATCACTTTCCCGTAGAATTTTACGCTTGGTATAGTTGCTTTTTGTCTTTGATTTGCATGTTATATTTGATAAGGAGGGCCCATAAGTTCTTTGGATTTTTTCTTGGATGATTATTGGATGACAATTTAGCCTGTTTATCTTGTTTCTTCTCCATTATTAAATAAAATCAGGGGAGTACTAGTTTCTCTCGCCTTTCTTATTTTCCCTTTATTCGTTTTACTGGTACTCATAGAACATTGGGGACAATATTCAAAATAAGTGTAGGGGAAATAAAAGCATTAGAAACTATTCCTTCAATTAAATTTGATTTGTTCTTAAAAAGATGAGTAATATACTGAAACATAGCATAGACGGTAATTTTAACCCAAATTAAAAAAAATTATGGCGTATACCGATGAAAACTTAGTATTAATAGCGTCTCATGAGTAATATACTGAAACATAGCATAGACTAAGCTAAAATTATGCTAAAACTGAGATAAATACTCATAAAAACATAGATTAAACAACTTCACTCCACGACAACGGCGCCAAAAACTTGATGTGTTTCGTTGTGTATAGGTAAATTAGTTATCAAGTTTTGCATTTATATTTAACCGTATTACCTATTAACAAACACTAACGGGCATGTACCCAATCAGGTTGTAGTTCATTGGTAAGTAGGGTGTCGATCACTAAGAGCTAGTGTAACACTTAAATCTATCAGTATTTTAGTTATCTAAGTTAGTTCTAATCTATTCTATGTTAAATCTAAGTTAAACCTAAACTAACGCAAAAATGGGGGTTTTCAGCCTAAGAGACTGTCACGGGTTTTGGTTTACTTAAACTAAGAGGATGGCGATTAACACACACAAGTTGATAGACAGAAGATAAAGAAGCGGTCAAGCCTAATGTAAGGAAAACGTACTAACCATGTTTAATCTAATATAATGTAGGTTTTAGTTTATAAGTGCAATGATTGTCTTATCTCATTGTAGATATATCATTCCTGATTTAGGCGGTACTTCTTCCTAAAACCTAGATCTAGCAATTCTGTCACAATTAACCACATCCGCATAAAGTACTCATGGTTGATTATAATCTATCTTAGGAGACAATAATGGTGATCTTATCAATCATAGCTCATCGAGACTTTACTAACTTACTGCTTAACGGTTCTTTATATACTAGTAGTGCATTGTCCAGATCTTTACCCAAGGAATCAAAACGTTATTTGTTAATCCTAGGTCACCTGCTAGTCTAACTATTCACTAAACAAAGGGCAAAGACATGTCAATATTTGTGATCATATTACTCTAGATATATAAATCACATATATAGAGAGCTATCCCGGCATCTAGCTAACGCTCTATTTGTATTCCTAAATCTAGTTGAATGATATGTCGCATACTTAAGCACATAAACGAGTATAAATTGATAAACATAAAACAGCTCACAACGAATAAGCATACAATCTTAAATAAAGAATCCAAACATTAAATTATCATAAACATGGCTAATACCTAAACGTATTAGCCAATAGCCATTGTAACTATACAAATGTTATAGATGAATGATTAAGGTAAACTAAACAATAATGAACGATACCAAAAACTAAACGCGTATTTAGAGTATAGAAATTACAAGGTTTTCCTATGAATTGAAGTGCTTTGCAGGACCTTCTTGGCTTCTCTTCTCTTCTAAAAATCGAACTTGGTGGTTAATGCCTCTTCTCATATTTTGTGCTCTCCTATAATTCATATTAGGATTCGGTATTTATAGAGTCTGGAATTTAGTCGATACGCTGTATTAAAAGAGTTCAATACGGCGTATTGGGGTTCCTTGGCGTGGGCTCCACGATTATTATATTCCAGAATATTCCATGACTTGTACTTGAATACGACGTATGACTTTCTTATGGATACGGTGTATAGACCTTTCCTTCGTGGATGCTGAGTGAAGTTCAGGGCACGCATACGCTGTATCTTCCTTGATGGATACGACGTATGGGATGTCAAAATAGTACTCTTCATAATTTCTTCGTTTAAGCTCCAAAATGCGTGACTTTTGATTAACTTTCACTCTTTGCTCGATAATTACTGCAAATAACAAATATAAGCAATTAAGTACCAATTCAAGCATAAATAATGTAAAACGAGCAGTTTAATTGGTATAAATGATGCTATAAAATAGACGTTATTTGATGTCATCAGATACCTAATCCTCATCTTCTCTTCCGGTTCCCACCTGATGCTTGTGCCTTTACGATGCTTCTGTTCTACTTTCACCAACGGGATTACTTTGTTGCAAAGTTATCTCGATTTCCTTCCTAGAATTATCACTGGTTCTTCTCGAGAGGTTAACTCCGGATCAATCTCTATATCATCCAAAGTGATCACACTTGACTCATCCGCTAAACACTTTCTTAAATAAGACACATAAAAGGCGTTGTGAATACCTCTCATTTTTTTGGGTAACTCCAAAACATAAGCTACTTCGTTAACTCGCTTTAAAATCTTGAACGCTCCTATAAACCTCAGGCTAAATTTTCCTTTGTTCTTGAACCGAAACACACCTTTCCACGGCGAAACTTTTAACATAACGAAGTATCCTACATTAAATTTAATTAACCTCCTCCTATTATCGACATAGTTTTTCCAACTATCTTGTGCCTCCTTTAATCTTTCACGAATGGTTTCTATAATCTCGGTTGTTGCTAAAACCATATCCGTACTTGCCAATTCTCTACTTGCCACTGTTTCTCAACATACCAGTGTTCGACACCTTCTACCATAGAACATTTCATACGGTGGCATTTTGATACTCGTGTGGTGACTATTATTGTAAGCAAATTCTACCAAGGGTATATGATCGTCCTAATTGCCTCCAAAATCAATTACATATGCTCGTAACATATCCTCCAACGTTTGAATCATCCATTCACTTTGACCTTCCGTTTAAGGATGAAAAGTTATACTCATATGCAACTTTCTACCTAGCTCTTCTTGAAAATCTTGCCAAAAATTAGAAGTAAACGTCCATCTCTATCGAAAATAATAGAAACGGGCACTCCATGACGTGCAATGATTTCGTTGACATAGATTTTTGCTAACTTATGAATGGGCATATTTTCTCGGATTGGGATGAAATGAGCACTCTTCGTCAAACGATCTACTATGACCCAAATTGCATCATGCTTCTTTGTCGTTCTTGGTAGCTTAGTCACAAAGTCCATCGTAATCTTCTCCCACTTCCAAACCGGAATCTCTAACGGTTGAATTTTCCCATACAACTTTTGATGCTTCGCCTTGACTTTTAAACATGTCAAGCACTTCTCAACACACTTTACGCAATCCCTCTTCATACCCTGCCACAAATAATTTTTCTTCAAGTCGAGATACATTTTCGTAGCTCCCGGATGAATAGAATACTTTGACTTGTGCGCTTCTTCAAAAAGTAACTCTTTGACATTGCTTCGAAAAGGAATGTAGATTCTCCCTTGTCGAGTCTTAATCCCTCGACTATCATCTTCAAGATGAGGAATATAAGATGCACTACGCTCGCTTTTCCAGTTCTATTCTTTCAACGATTCCACTTGAGCCGCCTTTATTCTATCGAAAAGATCAGAAGTAACGATCATTCGTAACGAGTGAATTCTCGTAACTTTCTCTCTTTCTTTTTGACTCAACGCATCCGCCACCACATTCGCCTTACCATGATGGTAACGAATTTCACAATCATAATCCTTAAGTAAGTCTAACCACCTTCGTTGCCTCATATTCAGATCTTTCTTTTCTAAGAAATATTGAAGACTTCTATGATCGGTGTAAATTATGAATTTCACACCATAAAGATAATGCCTCCAAATCTTAAAAGTAAAGACCACTGTCGCAAATTCAAGATCATGAGTCGGATAATTCTCTTCATGCTTTTTCAATTGTGTCGAGGCATAGGCGATAACCTTGCCTCATTGCATAGGAACACATCCGATACCGGAATAAGACGCATCGCTATAAACGACCATATCTTCGGTTCTTTCTGGTAAAACAAGAATTGAAGCCTCACATAACTTCTTTCACAAGGTAACAAAAACTTTTTCTTGCTTTTCACCCCACATAAAAGGAGTATTCTTCTTAGTGAGCTTAGTTAACGATGACGTAATCTTGGAAAAATCTTGAATGAATCTTCGGTAATAACCCGCAAGACCTAGAAAACTTCAAATTTTACCAACACTCTTCAGAGCTTGCCAATCCATCACCACTTCAATCTTAGCCGAATCAACCTTAATACCTTCGGAATTTATGACATGACCGAGAAATAGAACTTCTTATAACCAAAATTCACATTTTGAGAATTTGGCATACAATCTTTCTTTTCGTAGAGTTTCTAAGACTTACTCGCAAATAAACTTCGTGCTTTTACTTGCTTTTGGAATAGATGAGAATGTCATCGATGAACATAGTAATAGACTTATCCAACATTGGCCTACACACTCAATTCATGAGATCCATGAAAATTGTCGGTGCATTTGTAAGGTCAAATGGCATAACAACGAACTCATAATGCCCATAACGTGTCCTAAAAGCTGTCTTAGGAATGTCTTCTTCTCGAAACTTTAATTGATGATAACTCGAACGAAGACCAATCTTTGAAAACCATTTCTCACCTTGGAGTTGATCAAAGAGATCATCAATTCTTAGTAAAGGATATACATTTTTCACCGTGACTTTATTTAACTCACGATAATCTATGCACATCCGCATACTACCATCTTTCTTTTTAACGAACAAGATCGGAGCTCCCCATGGTGAACTACTAGGGCGAATAAAACCCTTATCAAGTAATTCTTGGAGTTGACTCATTAACTCCTTCATTTCGGATGGAGCTAAACGGTATGAAGTTTTGGCGATAGGAGTTGCACCCGTAATAAGATCAATTCGAAACTCGACGTGCCTTTCGGGTGAAATACCCAGCAAATCTTCGAGAAAAACATCAAGGAATTCATTGACAATAGGAACGTCTTTTGCACTTTTCTTCTCGAAACTAGTATCTATCACATATGCCATAAAAGCATAACAACCATGTGACAAATACTTTATATCCTTCATTACAAAACATAATTTAAAATCACCCTTCCTTTTATCGCCATAAATAATGATCTCACGACCTTCAGGGTTTACAACGTGAACAAGTTTTTGGCTACATAAGATATTGGCATTATATTTATCGAGCCAATCTATGCCAATCACAATATCAAATACTCCTAGCATAATAGGAATCAAGTCGATCCTAAAGGTGCTATCATCGATTTCTATCTCCACATCACGATACACATTAGACACAACTACGACTTTACTATCGGTTATTTCTACTTCTAGAGGGAAGGGAAGTTTATTTGGCGGAGCAGATAGATTTTTGCTAAATTCGTAAGATACGAAGGAGACACTTGCTTCCGAATCATACAACACACGAGCGGGTATATAATTAACAATAAGTGTACCTATAACAACATCGCTCACCAACTTATCTTCTTCGGCGGCCATCACATACACTCGATCTTTTGGGTTTGGAACTCCCGCCTTTTCCACCTTTTCTTCCTTAATTGATTTCAAGGGCTTGGCTTCAATCGCCTTCAGGTTGGGCATTCATTCGATCTGTGCCCTAATTGATTGCAACTGTAACACAAAATCATTGGTTTCTTGCAATCTTTTCTCATGTGGTTCAAAGCACCACATTTGTAGCAACCCGGTAAATTTACTCGACACTCTCCAAGATGAGTTTTATAACACTTTTTA
>BQNB010202829.1:0-10807 GCA_026074375.1 Tanacetum coccineum
GTTGTAATTTGTGCGAGGAAATGTATTCTACCACAATTTACCACTTTTGATTAATTAACCTGCAAATTTAAGAACCTATAATGTTAGTCAAAACATAGAATAAGATCATATACATGTTGTATTAGTCAAACAAATTTTATTAAAATACATGTTATATGAACTCAAGCATTGCATATATAAAAATAAAATAAAGTTATGCTCAATACTCAACATTTAACGGTATCGAATCTCGTTTTCTACGGAATAATGAAAGATGTGAGATGTAGACAGTCTTACATCTACCCGAAAGTTTTGAGGCTACTTTCAACCTTGCAGGAAATGAGGATTAAACTCTTGATCCCTGTATTCAGAGGAAGCGAGTTTTCTAACCGATCGAACTCTGTTTTCCAACTAAAGTTATGCTCAACCATGGTAAAAGATATGTTTTTGTTCCATTAAGATTGGCCATTGTAGCTTAATTAGGGTCCATTTTACTGAAGATCCGAAACAAATTTTTAAATTTGTATTTTATAACACTAGTTTTTTTTTTTTTGAACGGCAAAATTTTATAAACTAGCAAGGAGCTAGAAAAGAAATTACAAAGATATAATCAATGATAACAACGATAATACTTATTTTGAATAAATGATATGTACTTTTGAATTGATATATACTGTACTTATTTTGAATAAATATCGCAATATACATACTTCAGGTTTCTTGAGTTACTATGATTTTTAAACTATTGGCCAATTAACCTACGTGATTTGAATACACCATTATACATACTTACACTACAAAAAATTAGTTGAATTATCCACATTTTTAAGGTTAAATGTCCACGCTTAAAAATGTGTAAAATTATAGTGGCTACACTTTGCTATATGCGGTAATAATGGGTGTGACAAATTTTCCTACACATATAAGTGTGAAAATATTATCAAAATGTCTAAAGTTAAAAGTGTGTAAACATTTTTTGAATGTCCACACCTAAAAGTGTAGCAAAATTACAAAACATGTAAACATTGTTAAATATTCACACCTAAAAGTGTGGAAAGTGTCAAATTGGCTACACTAATAAGTGTGGCGTTTTACTAAAAAAAATTCTTCACTTTTAAGTGTAGCTTTGTTGTAATTGTACACACTTATATGTGTGGATTATTTTTTTAAAGATTTGTGACACATATAAATGTGACAAAATTTTGATCAATATAAAAAAAAGTCCACGGTTAACTATACCGTGGAGAAAAAACCGTGGAGAATTCAACTTTTTTTTGTAGTGTTAGTTCGATAAAGTCAACTCTATTCTTCAAAAATATTGGCGCAACGTTTAGAGTTACTAGATGAGTACCCGTGCATAGCAACGAGAGTTTATAGCGGCAGATAGTTGTAGTGATAAAAAAAAGTTTATGGGTTATAACGAAAAATAATAATAGTTTGAGGATTTAAGGATTAAACATAATGTTTTGAAATTCGGTTCGACCCGGCCGGTTCAACTAGTTGAACTGTTTCTGGTCGAAAAACGGGTCATATTAAACCGGGTTTTATATTTTCGAAACCGGTTTGACCCGGTGGAAGACCGGGTTGACTCGGTGATCGAAGCGGTTAAACCGGTGACCCAGTGACTCGACCGGATCGATTAGAGACCCGATTTCAACATATTGATTAAACATTTATTATAGTTTCTATATATACTTAATTTTTCACTTTTAAAATTTGAGAGGTTTTACATTATAGATATTATAGAATAAATATAAATTTAACCATAGCATGAATTGAATTTGAGACATTTTTATAGTTACTACGAGCTTTTATCACTTGATCACCCCTAACTAGTACACATAGGTCTATTTGTATACGGAGTATTAGATTTTTTTATGTTTAAAATATTAGTCTTATTTTAAATTGATATTTAAAAAACAAAAAGGGTTTTTCTAACTTGTGCCATAGGGGCACAAGATAAGAAGGCAGTGACCCACAGGGAAGTACAAAAAAGTACACAGGGATTCATAAAAAAGCCCCTGGGACACAAGTTAGAAAAACTCAAATAAAAAATATTAATTAATTATTAAAAAGTAAAACTGTTTTTTTATTGAAGTAAAGATAAAAAGTATTAATTTATGCATTTTTTTTAAATTGCGTATTTTTTTTACGAGGAATACTAGATTCACACCCATTTTATACAAAAAAATTTCACACTCATATGTGTCAAACAAATAATGATAGTGAAAAAAAGAAAAAGAAAACGTGATAGATAGTGATTGGTGAAACTAACATGCCACATGTGTATGTGAAAGTTTTTATGTGAGTTAGGAGTGGATGTAGCATTGTTTTTTTATTTTTATTGAAATGTGTTGTTTGGTGAAGAGAATGTAGTAGAGTGAAGTATTCACGTGGTAAACACGTGCATTTGATGGGTTAATGTAAGCCGTAATCTGCGCCGAAATGAAACCTGAGTTGACTATTTTATTTAACTATGGTTAAGTTTAAAGAATCCAAGACATTCCTCTTTTGACTTACTTTTTCATTTAAAGCCCCTCATCTTAACTAGAATACTAAATTCAATGCCTCCAAGAAAACTAGGGTTAACACATTTTTTTTTTCTTTTAGGTTAGGTGGATTTCCGACTCAACGTTACGAGACGAGTAATCATAAAACGATTACCCTTTAATTAAATTAGTTTTCTCCGTGGGTATCCAATTAATCCAAGAACGACTAAGCCCAGGGTTAACACTTAATAAGCTTGTCAAACACATGTTCGCCTGAATTTATGATAGAGATTTGAACATGGATGTGTGATCAAAGCAAGTATTAATTCGCACCCAACGTTCGTTTTTAGAGGTTGTGTAGTCCCTCCATCTTTGAGTGGTGTTCGTTTATTAAGAGTTTCTGGTTTGAATCTGATTCTGGAGTTATAAAGTAAGTCATTTTAAACAAATAAAGAAAGAAAAAGAAGAAATAAAGTACAACTAGACTAGTAGAGTGACTTTTATTGGGAACTTGTTTAGTGTACTTTGTTTTGTCTACACATGTATTTCTTTTGCATCTTCTTCTTCATCAAATGCCTCCCATAATGGCAGTCGCCGGAAAAAACTCTAGATCTACTACTTTTTATTTAATTTCTACCCAATATACATAGGAAACGTGACTTTTAGGGCCAAAAACGTTTCCTATAAAAGGATAGGCGTACCCAATTGAAGAAACGTTTCAACTTTTCCAGGGGACGTTTCCGAGGCGTTTTATAACAACCCCGAAATTTTCATCAATGCAAAATCAACCTATTTTATTATGATCAAATTTGTACGGTGAAATTTTTCGCTTTATTACATTCTATTATGTAACATTGTTTGCATAGCAAACTAAACAAGTTCACACAACCTACTTATGTCATCTATATCTATGTTTATATCATATAAACATCCTAATATGTCAAGTCTATATCTTAATATCAATATTACCAAATTTATCAAAACCAAACCAAACCGAATTAAATATTCAGTTTTCGGTTTGGATATGGTTTTGGCAATCTAAACCGAAAATCGAATTCATTTAAATATACATAAAAAACTATTAAAATTTCATGCAATAACCTAAGATTTAGAATAAAACTATGCAGGAGGTTTTAGCCACTAAAAATATAATTTTAGCAACTTTTGACCCGTTTGACCTTTCGTTCTTTTTGTCATGCCATTATGGATTTCTCGTTCCTTTATTTTCTTTGCCCGTTAACGCTTCTTTTAAGAATAGTTATATGAAAATCTGATCTTGGTTTTGTTTAATATGAGATCAGATGATGGAGGGTGTGCAACCATTTTATACCAAGCCTCTCGAAGAGGCTGTTAAGCTGATGTGTGTTGATGCCAGAGACCGACATTCAAGACAAAATCGAAATCTTATCCTCCCGATCTAAAGGAGTAAGTATTTTATTTCTGTACACAATATCTTGAATCTATGTTTATGTTCTATGTCTAACGCTCAAAAGGGTTAAGGCGATTCTTTTTCAAAGATGCAAAATGATTAAGGCGTTAGGCTAAAAGAGTTGCCTAAAAGGGAAATCGGACAAATAGATTGGACGGGTCATTCATGTTGAAAGCTATCCAAACTGTATTCACATGCATCTATGTTCTTATTTTGTAGATTGATCGAGGAGTGTTGGTATCCAGATTTGTCTATTAGACCAAAATTTTCCGAGATCATCATACGCCTTGACAAACTCGTGGGGTATAGTTATAAACAAGGATGGTTCAAAGACACATTTAAGCTCCCATGGTATGCTTTCTAACATAACACTATGAATCAAGCAAACAGTATATTATTATTTTGTTACAAGGTTATAACTTTTTTTCTTGCAGGAAGTAATCGTTCTAAACAGTACAAATGTTGATTAAAATTCGATTAGCTGGTGAGAGACTCCAAGCACATGGAGCTTTGTGTTGTCATGTATGACGCAATGGGTGAAAAATGGAGGTCGGCGTAAGCATAATCTTGAGAGTAGCGAAAGCTGGATAATAAAGTGGAATTGTTGCTATTTGTTTTCTTGTTTATGATATGTGAATATTCTTTACGTTAATTCGAGTCATCCTAGTGTTCTCTTCTAAGCATAATGATCTATGGAATTTAAAGAAACCATGTCAACCATGTGAGAAAAACTCCTTTTAAAACCGAATGAACAAGTTTATGTTATTACAAGTGTATTATAGTGTTCAACATCAGCAAACTAAACACATTGAGATTAATATTCACTTTGTTCGTGATTTTGTTGCTTCGGGACAAGTTCGTGTTATTCTTGTCTTTTCGCGTTTTCAGTATGCGGATATTAACCCGTTTGGGGAAAACTGCATTTCATGGCTTCATAGTGGCTCAGCTCAGTTAGCGGGTGGTGCTCATAGAATGTGATCGATCAATTAGTAGAAGAAGCAAAGGGAGGGATCTCGTGAAATTTTACAACTCAAAAAAGAACCTGGAAGGTAAAGCTTATGTGGTTTGGTTAATCTTTTTCTCTTTATTTTGTGCTTCTAATTTTCAAGCCAAGCCAAGTATATAGCAATTCTTTTTCTTTAGCATCAATTAATTTACTTTATTCTCTAAGTCTATAACACTCATATAAGATTCTATTTTTCATGCATTAAAACTCATATTGGTTTCTTTTATATCAAATGATTCAAGCATATCGTGTATATTTTTATGAAGAAATGAGTGTGTTGATTAGGCTAAAACTACAAACTAATTTATTGTTATAGAATCACACAACACGTTACATAGTATTATTTTGAGCTGTTAGTCAATTCTAATAATGGATACTAGAGCAATAGCGAGTGAGACGTAGGCAGAGACAGAACCAACACACAATTTAGTCATGTGCATTTACGAAAAGTTATACAAAACGAGTAACACAATCTTTTTGGATCGGGTGCATTCTAGAAAAATCGATGTTTTTTACAAAAATTTACACTACGCCGCAAAGTCCATGGGGTCCCGGGAACCTCAAGGACACCCCTGGTTCCGTCCTTGGACGTAGGGGGCTTCATTTTATATTATCACTACAATGATTATGGTCGACATTAAGGTCTGACCCATGGGTTCTCTACCATGTCCCGTGAGTCGAGTTCTACTGCAAATAATACTTTTAAGCACCTCGGAAGCACAAAAGACATTGGTATATTGATCTTTTATGCATTATGAGGAGTTTAAGAACTTTACTGTACCGGGAGTCATTAGGGCGCTTATATACCATACTATTGCGACACGTCACCCATGAGGTTTCATTAGTCGTTATTACATTCTGCAAGATTTAGTTCGTTGGTATCACAATCTGCAAGGTTTTCGTTAGTGGCAACAGCACCTAACCCTGATTTGGGTAAAGACGAGGACAATAACAAACAAGTTGCTAATCCCGTTTTGAAAAAGTCTTGGGCAATTCTATTGAGAATCGGTCAAGCTTTAAGAGCTGTGGCTTCTATGAGCAGGTGAAAACTATTTATAATTTAAATAGAAGTACGAAACCAATATTCAATCTCCATTATATAGGCAAGATTGGGCTAAGAAACTTGTTCAGCTGAAAACAGAATTTGCTGATACGTTAAAGCATTACTGGTTGGGTATTATGCTTCTTGGTGTCGACGTGAAGATTGTTTCCAGATTGCTTGGGGCGAGTCTTAGTAGGACAGATAGACAACAACTGACAAAATTATTGGGTACAGTTCCAAGGTCCCATGGTATGCTTTCCAACTTATCGCAATCTCACCAGTAATCATTTTTGGTGTTAGAATCTGCGATAAACTCTAAGAACAAGCGTCAAGTTAATAACGAGGTCTGCATTATTAATACTTTTTGAAGAAGTATGATTTTGTAGTTAGATATAAGTCTCAAACAAACAGTAGTACGTAGGAAGTAGTGTTACCAAAACGGTATGAATGTGGAACAAAATTCGTGAGAGACTGCAGGTGTCAGGAGCTTGGTGTTGTTATGTTTGGTGGAAATGGGTAAGAAACGGAGGTCGCGTAGGCATAATCATCAGAGTTGCAAAAGATGGATAATAAAGTGGAGTCGCTGCTATATTGTTTATGTGTATCGACAGTTGATAGAGTTGTGATATAATAGTTCAAGTCATCCGAGTGTTCTCTTCTAAGCATAACGATATATGGAATTTGAAGAAACAATGTCAACTTATGAGAAAAACTCCTTTTAAAACCGAATGAACAGGTTTATGTTATTACAAGTTTATTATAGTGTTCAACATCAGAAAACTAAACACATTGAGATTAAGATTCATTTTGTTCATGTTTTTGTTGCTTCAGGACAAGTTCATGTTCTTCATGTCCTTTCGCGTTGCGGATATTAACCCAGCTTGGTCAGCGGGTGGTGCTCATAGATTGTGAATGATCAAGTAGAAGCAAAGGGAGGGATCTGGTGAAATTTTACAACTCAAAAAAAGAACATGGAAGGTAAAACTTATAACAAAGATTATAAATCAATTAATGTAAACCCTGTACGAATGACGGTCTGATTAAAGATCATTTATTTGTACATATAACAAAACTTTAACCTAATTCCGTCTATACAATTGGTTTTGGAGAATAATCATACCTATCCGCACAGTCTATATACACATTGCGACTTCCTGTAATCACTTCAAGATTAATTGTTTTTTATTTTTCACTCTCTCCTCCTAAATCCTCCCTTCTCCCTACCCACACTTGGCGCATTCACCATCACTTTCAACACCTCGGCATAATGAAACAACGTGTGGGTGACCATTAACCATGAATCTGTCTCCAAACTTTACATTATCAAATTGAGCAACACCTATGTCAGGATAGAAACGGGTATATTTTGTTTCTTTTTGAAGTATTGGCACACAACAAGCTGGATGCATGGACTGAACGCATTGATCACAATGATAGAACGCACCATTAGGATTAAACTCCTCCTCGCAAACTTCACAAAAGTAATCACCGTTATAGTTTTCAACTGGGAAATACCTTAGAGTCAGCTGATGCTTGTCATACTTGTGACTAACTGTATCAGGCCACAACAGAGCACACTTGGAATGTATGGTAAATTTACAAGGCTTACAATTGTAAACAAGTTGTGTCTTTGCATCAGACAAGCACAAACGACAATACTTTTCCAAACTTTGCTCACGTTTATCAAGTAGTAGTATATGATTTGGATGAGATTTATGTGTTATGAATAAAGGTGTGAGCACACAATGAACGTCACTGTTGCATACTGGATAGGACTCTGTTAAGTTATAAATAAATCCATTGCAAAGTAAGTCACAAAACCAACATTGGAACACACCCATAAATTTAGGGACTTGTGGCAATAGTTTAAAGTTATATGCGAGTGAATAATTTCCCATAATCTTAACATCAGCAGGAAATCGGGTGCACGACGCATGAAGAACAAAGTTGCATACATCATCAGAAGCTGTACATTTGTAAAATGGAAGGTTTGTGATTGGTCTTATGCATGCATTGCATACAACTTCAACCATTTTCATTGAATCATGAATGGATGATGTTGTTATTCTTGAAGAGGTTGGTGTTGTATTAATATCATTACTACAGTATGGTGTATCCACAAGAGTTAATGGGTGTCGATGAAATGGATGTGTTAGGTTTGTTTCGAAGGCCTTTGATCCACTTTCTCCATGAAAATGATTTAACGCATCAGTTTGATTGGGGAAAGGGAGATGGAGAACATTAGGATACTCAGAATCACTGTAATTTTTTGAAACTGCACTAGTACCTGCAGGAACATGTAATACACGTACAATCACTAAATTATTAAAGGCCAATTACATATATATCCTACATATATATCCGCTAGCATATATTGTCATTAGTGACATACTGACAAACAAAAAAAAGTGTCTCTAAAATTACCTAAAGTGTTAAGAGTATATTTTTTTTGCTTTTTAAGACACATATTTTCCACAAAAGCAATGTTGCACTTTTTTTTTGCTAGTACTTTTTAAAAATTGTCACTATAAAGTTAAATTATTGACAATTTCTTTAATCACTAAAGTCTCTGTAACTAAAACTCAATTTTCATGCGGCGATAATTAAATGCAATATATAACAAACTTAGATTTGTAGACACCTTGGGTGTACCTTGAATCAAGCAGATGGAACTGAGTGATGCCTTTTTTGATGTAGTTGCACAATCTGTGTGTACATAATATCGACATTTCTCGCATTTATAAATCCAAAGATTTTCATCAAAACGCACTTACATACCTTAACATCATTGTATCAAATGTAGCCTTTTGATTCAATCTTTTGGAAATGAGTGAGCTAAGAGTGAGGGGTGGAGTATGAAAGAAGGTGTACATTTCTAAATTTTTGATATAATAACTTTTTTCGGAGAAAACACAATCTCTATTGGCGAAAAAATTTCGAAAAAATGGTACATTATAAAAGTTTCTTGGTGGTTGTTGCCACCCGCATTATTCAATTGGGCCAATATATTTAGAGAGTATGGACGTTATTGGATGTTGGTGGAGCGGGGTAGATAGATAATTGTGATATTTTTAGCCATTTTTGGAACATCTAAACAAAATATAACATATAAAAATATTTTTTTTTTTTTTCTCTTTTTTTTTTTTTTTTTATTCTCTTTAAACATGAATTACAACGATAATTGAGGTACTTCATAGTCATGCTTGTGTGTACAAGCTTGACACATACACGATTTATCTCCTGACACTTGACAGAGGATAAAATATGATCACGATGAGATTCATGTCTTAGCGTTGTGGGAAGTTCTGCACAAAATTTGTGAAGTGAGTAGTCACATATACCTTTGATAGAAGTTGATTTCTTGACCACAACGTCCACATGAACATCGAAAGTCTTGCTTCATAATCAACTCCTCTTCATCGTCGTATATTACTTCATCGCGTGGATATTCTGAATTTAGATCTATAAGTGTCAATGGATGCTCATGTTGTAACACTTCCATTTCAACAAATTGATTTTAAATTGACGGTGTGTTTTGAACAATATCTAATAGAAAAGATTATAATATGAAATCAAGGCGCTAAAGACATTATATAAGGAATTTTTTTGATGATATATTCTTTTCTTTTCTCTACCAATCCAAATAGTAAAAGATACGCATACATTTCGAATATAGATTGGCCGATTGGCGTGTTCATAAAGGAACATATATCACTCATTTTACATGTTTGAGCATATATTTATTCCGGTATATCGCATCTTTGCATTTGCATAAATCCCTTAATTCAAAACAAGCCCATTTATATGTTATCCCTTAATTGGCCAAACCTTACTTTTAGCAAACGATCGAGCATTCAAAAACTGATTCTGTTGTTAGTACAAAATTCGTGTTGGGCTTGGTAGCGTGTCAAGTCTCTTGTCGGGTCGGGCCTTCAAGTGACTTGGATACTGGATCTTGTACTAGAGCAAGAGAAGTGATGATTTTCTGCACAATTAAAAGTAAACCGTTAGCCTTACCGTGGGGACGGACCCCACGATTAGACTCCGGCGTGAGAGTAAGTATTCATTGTCAGAGTATGTGTCAGATAGAATAAGAATAATTATGTACCTTTTGGGATGTACTGTGACTCCTATTTATAGGTGTCTAGTACTAGGGTTTCCTAGTATTTCGGTTACTTTAATAGTGGTCGGAGTGGGTCCCTTGTCGGGCAAGGGTCCACGTATAATCGTGTTTGCGGACGCGAGTGTTCTTCCGCGGTCAGTGTTTGTCCGCGGAGGCGCACGGGTGCGGCTGAGAAGATACTCGCGTGCGTCTTTCAAATATCCGGAGCGTGGCTCTTGTCAGGCTTAGCAGCCCAGCTATTTGCTGTATTGGGCCTGGGCCCATATACGTATATTATGAACTAAGCCCAGTAAGCTTGGTGCTCATACTATACGTTATCAATCACCATTTGTTATTGAAAAAAGAATATGGACATTATCTTTGCACCAAGTTTTGTAATATCAGCTAGAATACTTGGAATCAAAACTTAATGAGCCATCACATGGTCAATTTGCCATTTAATTATCATAAAATAACACTAAAAATAGAAATAAAATCTTAGTGATGAGATATTTTCCAATAATTACTCCACATTATATCATCTTTCATTCTCACGATACATTGTTAAGTAAATCATAATTTTATGAACAACTTGAATAGTCAACTTTGAGTTTATAAATTTGAATATTATTTTGGGTATGTTTGGTGAAACGGGCTGGAGCTGAAACTGTGGAATGAGGCTAGAGCTAGGGATTATAGGAGCTTATAATTTTATAAAGTTTTTTTTTAGAACTATTTGGCGAATTGGTTGGAGCTGTAG
>BQNB010202834.1:0-10807 GCA_026074375.1 Tanacetum coccineum
GGGCTAGGCCTAACAACATACCATTGGGCCTAATACAAACAAATATTAACACGTGTAAAATACTAAATGCATCGACTAATACGCCCCTGCAGTTTGAGCGGGAGAGAGTCGAACGCTCAAACTGGATCAAAAATCTTCAAACAAAACAGACGGAAGACCTTTAGTGAATATATGAGCGTACTGGTAGCGCGAAGAGACATGGAGAACTCGAACCTGACCAGCCGTAACCAAGTCATGGACGAAATGAATGTAGATCTCAATGTGCTTCGTCCGTTGATGTTGAACATGATTAACAGACAGATAAACAGCACTAACGTTATCACAATAAACCAGGGTGGCACTCGACAAAGAAGAATGTAACTCATGAAGTAAATTGCGAAGCCATGCAGTCTCGGCGATGACGTTAGCAACACCACGGTATTCGCCTTCGACACTAGAGCGAGAGATAGTGTGCTTACATTTAGATGACCAAGACATAATATTATCACCCAGAAAAACACAATAGCCAGAACTAGACCGGCATGTAGAAGGGCAACCAGCCCAATCAGCATCAGTAAAACCAACCAGAGAAGTAGTAGCAGAAGCATATAGCTAAAGACCAAAGTCCACGGTCCCCCGAACGTAGCGCAAGATATGTTTAAGAGCAGTAAAATGAGGCTCCCTTGGATCATGCATATAAAGCCAAACCTGCTGAACATCATAAGACAAATCTAGGCGAGTAAAGGTAAGATACTAGAGCCCCCTGCAAGACTGCGGTATAAAGTGGGATCCTGAACATGAACACCTTCCGGACCCAGTTTAGACTCTGTATCCACAGGTGTCCGAGAGGGGTTACAATTAACCATGTGAGCACGGTCAATAAGCTGAAGAGCGTACTTTCGCCGAGACAAAAATAAACTTGTAGATGTACGATCCGCATAGATACCAAGAAAATAATTAAGTGCCCTGAGATCAGTCATGTCAAACTCCTTATGTAAGGAATTGATAATCTGTTGTAACAATGCTGAAGAAGAGGCTGTAAGGATAATATCATCCACATAAATGAGAAGATAATCAACCTGAGAGCCTTGTGTATAAATAAATAATGAAGAGTCGCATCAACTGTGATGGAAAGCAGCCCGTGTAGCATAACCTGCAAACCGCTGAAATCAAGCACGAGGTGCTTGTTTCAGTCCGTACAGAGATCTCTGCAAAAGAAAAACATGATGAGGGTACCGAGGATCCGTAAAACCAGGGGGCTGGTGCATGTAGACTGTCTCAGATAGATTACCGTTAAGAAAAGCATTCTTAACATCAAGTTGATGGGTGAATCGACCACTTACGAGACACGAAAAGGCTAAGAACCATGTGAATAGTAGCTGGTTTGACAACCGAGCTAAAAGTCTCATCAAATCAACACCAAGTTGCTGACTACTACCGTTAGCAACCAAACGAGCATTATAACGGCTCAAAGTCCCGTCAGCATGAAACTTATGCTTGAATAACCACATAGAGCGAACCATATTAATACCTGTAGGCCTTGGTACAAGTAACCAAGTGCTGTTTTTAACCAACACATTATACTCATCGTACATAGCATTACGCCACTAGGGATCTTTTAAGGCGTCAGCCGAATTTTTAGTAATAGGAGAAATCAAGAAAGTATTTAGAGATAAGCGATCAATAGGTTTGACAATGCCTGACTTCTACCATGTGATCATGGGATGAGTGCTGGGTGGTTCATTAACTAGGTCGGTATTGGTTTATGGATTTGGTGGATCGAATATGGGTGGTGGCAGCGAACTATTTTGGGTTTGAGTTTAGGTGTTGTGTGGTTCGTGACTAGTGGGTTGGTTGGTGGGGAAGGTTGGGCCTGGTGAATTTGGGCCGGTATGAGGAGGACTTTGGGTTGGATCGATAATTGATGGAGTATGAGTATTGGGCTGAGGGTCGGCAGTTGGGCCATGGGTATGCGTTGTGAGGTCAAAAAGGAGTGGTGAAGTATGAAGGAGGAAGGCGTAGGTTCAAGGAATTGATACGAGGGTGGAGATGATGGTGTCATAGACTTGTATGGAAATTAGATGGTAAAAGGTTTAGAAGGTAGGTCGCCATATGAAGAGCTTCGACCCAAAAAGTGGGGGGAAGATGTGCTTGAAATAGTAGAGTATGAATGATATTATTGATTGTGTGTATCATTCGTTCCGCCTTGCCATTTTGTTGAGAGGTTTTTGGGCAAGAGAAGCGAAATTGAATGCCTTTTTTGACAAAAAGGTTATGGAGTCGGTTATTATCGAACTCGCCACCATGATCACATTGGTAGCTTTTTATTTCACATTTAAATTGATTTTTGACATAAGTGCGAAAATGCAAAATTTTATCAAACATGTCAGATTTAGAACAGAGGGGATATATCCATAGATAATGAGAAAAATGATCGAGAAATAAGACATAATATTTAAAACCACTAGAACTAACAATGGGGGATGTCCATAAATCAGAGTGGATAATATCAAAGCAATGTTCAACAGTAGAATCTGAAGAATGAAAAGGAAGCTTCACATGTTTTCCAAGTTGGCAAGCGTGACAAATATGTGAAGATTTTTCTTTATTACATGAAATAAAATGACTAGAGACAAGCGAACGTAGCACTTGATCACCCGGATGTCCGAGGCGTTGATGCCACGTGGAAGCACTTGTCGAGAGAAAAGCACTGGGAGAAGTTAACGGCTTGGTAACTGGATAGAGATCGCTCGAGCTGTCACATCGAAGGAGGATATGACGAGTCAAGTAATCCTTCACAGAAAAACCAAAAGCGTCAAATTCAATAGTACAATTATTGTCCCTAGTGAACTGACGAACAGAGATGAGATTTTTAATTATATTGGGGGTTACAAGAACATCATGAAGATGAAGTGGGCGATGATGAGAAGGAATAATGCTATGGCCTGTGTTGGTGACGGGAATAGACTTGCCATCACCAACGTGAACAGATGGAAATAACCGTTTATCAAAAATGATACTTAAATTACTTGCATTAAAATTTAAATCAGAAGAGGCGCCTGTATCCATGAGCCAAGTCGGGTCTTGCAGCGGCATAGTACTAAACGCACTTGGTAAAGGAGTAGGTTGGGATGCATAAATAGTCGGAGCAGGACTGAGTATACCTTGACCGGGATGCGGCAATCTGTAATGCTTTTGTGGTGTAAATTGTTGAGCAACATTTGTCTTATATGCTACATATTGGGCTAGGGTACATGTGAACATATTGAAATACAATCGGAGATGATTTGAGATTACAGTAGTCGAGAGATATAGAGAGAACTTAGGGAGTGGGTCGACTTTTTTGAGAGAAATTAAGAGAGGATCGGTTTTTGCTCTGATTACCATATTGAAAGGCTAATTCGATTCCTTGATTATTATTGATAACAACTATCCTATATATAGGATACAAGAGAACATTCTGGAATGATTACCATGGGCTTAGGCCCAATACAAATTAATGTATAATAAATGTCTTGACTTGACTTGAATGTTTGAATGTTGACTTGACTTTCAATGTTGACTAATAGTCGCATACATCAAAGTTTGAACTTTATAAAGCAATTTGCCCTTTCGAACAAAAAAAAATACATAAATGCCATGAGTTGTTCCATGTTACTACCTTCGTCCCGAAATAATTGTCCACTTTTGATTTTTGAAGTCTTTTTTTTCAACTTTGTGTATTATATAACACAAACAAAAATATTTAAAGTCAAAATTAAAAAAGAAGACTTAAAAAGTCAAAAGTACAATTATTTTAGGACGGATTGTCTCTGAAAGGACAATAACTATAATTATTCAATAACTATAATTATTAGAGATACATATATATCATAAAATAGACATTTTGTGGTCACAAAAGTAAACCAGGTGCTCATAAGAGGATTTCACATGAAACATCATGCTCTCTTAAGGTCGGCTTATTTAAAGTCGTTTGTACCATAAGAAAACCCGACTTTTACGTTCCTAGCTAATATATCAATGTTATACTATGGTACAAAGATTATACGTGACCAAATGTGTGAGAGAGGCAGCTTGGGTAGCATGCATACCAAATGGGTTTTGTTTTTTATTTTTTCTATCAAAATTAATAGACATGCCCGGTGACCTATTAAGCAAAATACGGCCAAATACCTTAGTAAACAGCACATAAAGATTCCCGAGATCAGTGTTAATACCTATTATACGTCATCAATCAGCATATTCAATTCCATGTCCGAACTGGCGTAGCTGGTTTAGTCCTTTTTACAAACTAAGCAAGGTAACCTTTTTTTTGCTGCACTTGTAGAAAAGTACAGTAAATGAGTAATTGTATTATGTCAGGGAATGAAGTTTGCGAACCGGTGCTGGCAGTAGTTGTTCATGCCTTGTCCATCATGGCTCAAGGTTCTTTCAAAGGCGTTTTATTTCTTGAGCATTTAGTGCAGGAAATTTATGACGTAGAGTTCATATCAGAGAGTTGACATCGGGTTGGACTTCTGCGTCTAAGGAGACCTCAACGGGTTCACATTGACTAATAATATCAGTGTCGGCTTCTTCATTCATTATGGATTCCATTGCATAACACCTGATCAGATTAATATGTCCCTAATATAAAAGGAGGGAGAATTTTAAATACTAAATAAACCAAGCAAAAACTTCCATTTAGCTATGCAAGTACCAATTTACAATTGTAATTCACGTTGTTAAGAGATTAGCAACCTTAATTATGTAAGAATTACCATATACTATGGACACGATTAGAAAAACACCCAAAATGTAACTAAAAATAGAATGTCTGAGCTTGCCCTTTATAAAGGGTGGTGGGAGTATGAAAATACATTCATATATGCTGATATGAGCAAAAAGTTATGACTACAACTGGACAAAAAGACGTTTAGAGCTGACCAAGGCAGTACAAAAGACACACCCGTTTCCTCTTTGGAGAAAATTGAAATTTTCGATAGTAAAACAGAGTGACAAACACAAATAAGAGATTGTGTAAGTAATATATGTAATCTAAGGGTGCCATTGAACTCTGTTATGTAGTTTTTGAAGAAAATACTACATCTTGGGATTCACCTAATATTATGTTTCTCATAACACACAACCAAAGTAAAAGACCATGTTACCTCAAACACCACTCCAACCCCCAACACTTGCTGAAACTCGACGAACCAAACATCAATCCGAGACAACTAAACCACCACTGTACAACAACCCAGTGCTGCAGCATCTGCTATGTGTAGCCACACGTCACAACAATTATCTAATTAATACCATGACAATAGATTAAGGAATATAATACCTTCGTAATCATCACATCCTCAACTAGGTTTGACCTATTTAATTCCAGCATAATTAAAAATCAAGCATAACTTAAGAAACCTGAAATTAAATTACTGGAAGGTATGGATTTTTATTTTTACTGTTGACACAACTAAACCTTAGATCAATCGACTGGAAAAGAAACAATTATCGAAACACATTAGGGTTTCAACTAATTAAACCTTCGAATTCAATGAACCGAGAGTTATGATGAATTTTATGGGAACGAAGGTTTAAAGCATCCTCTTTTATGTTTCAATTGTTTCGGTTTACTGAGGGTAAGAAAGAAGCGATGAGCAAAGCTGTGGGAGGATTTTTTTTTCTTTATTTATATCGAGTTTTTTTTATATAGAAAATTTACATTTTTTAGTTTTAACCCCTAAATTATTTGTAAGTTACTTCTGCTTTTAAAAGTTTTATTATTCATACTTTTGACACGTCTGTTTTTAATACAAACAAGTATGTCAACCCTCGCTTCGCCGCGGGGCGTTGAACATTATGTTGGTTTACACACATGAACGAATGTTTAGATGTTTCTAACAGGTTAAAAAGTGACTAAGAAGTGATAACTCTCTTTTATTAAGCCATATGCAAACTAAGATATATAACATTATAATAACTTAATGTGAAAAGGAATGAATAGTCTCCACGCGATCGCCTCTCTCCATTCTGCAGACATGAAAGAAATCATCACAGCTAGTCAGACATCACCTTATATAAAAATATGATTTAACCTTTGCAGACATGAAAACAATCACGAAGGCCAATCTTTATTTGAGTTTATCTCATGTTTCACATTTTTTATAATAATTTCTAAGTTTAGTAGCCTGGCATCATATACAGATCCACCATTTTTAATGCGGGACATATATCTGTATATTTAAATATTGCAGATTCTTACATGTATTCTACCTGCCGAACACAACACATATATATCTGCAATAAAATTCTTATGTGCGTGTATGTTTAGATTTTAAATAGAATTGATTAGAATTCCTATTCAAAATGTAAACAACTATTCAGTATTTCATTTACTTAGCTCAAATCTTCCAATCTCAATCAGCATCACCGATAACTACCAAATAAGAGAACGTTACTTTATCTATCAGCATTGAAACGCAATATAAAGAAAAGTACTTAGATACCAAACTTATCAAGCGAAAACCAAAACCCCTATCCGATGCTTTCACACGCAAAATAGCAAGCATATGTGTTATCAGATAGTAACGAATAAAACGGGCTGTAAAGGAACATATTAGTTTTGTGTTAACAATGTTGTTTTGGATCTGCATTTTCGATATCTAGTTTCGGATCATCTACAATGACTAACTAAATTGTCTCTTTTAAATAGCCATCTTTTTTTTCTTCATAAAAACATTATCTTTTTGGCATTTAATATATTCATATCTTTAGAAAAATGAAGAAAACAAAAGCACAAAAAAACCATTCATGTTGTATAAACAGAATCGTTCAAACATACTAAATAATGAAAATAAAGTAATCAAAGGCTAAGAAAAAACAAACCTGAGAAGCAAAAGCTGGCTACTGAGAAATAGGTGTGGGTAGTGGAGGTGGCATGAAATGAGAGTAGTGGTGTGAACATATATGGATACATGGTGGTATTGGTATTGTACGGAAACTTTGTACGTTTGCCAAAAAATATTTTGAACATTAGCCTATGTCTAGTAAAGCTGCCTTCCGCGTGGGGTGAGTGTGTTCATCGCCCGCACCATCTACATTGTAACATTATAGTTATAGAACCAAATATTCCGATCACTACTGAAAGCTCCTGGATTCCATTAGAGCTTTTTTTAAATCCTGTTCAGTAGACGTTAAACGGACAGCTGAATGCTCAAAATCGAACATAACCTCTTTACCCAATGATCTTGCCCGACTGGCGTTACACTCACTACCCAAACCATGGCCCCGTGGGTTCATTTCTACTACGTTGGGCGATGCATTTTCTACTACGACGCTTGTTTTTACATCCTGCCAAAGGTATGCACGTCTTCGAAATGGCGCTCGAGCCGAATGTGTAGAATCTGAAAATGTTGTACACAAAAAAAGACACCAAAAAATTCATGGACATGAATCAATTATAAACAGCCGTTTGAAACATTCAATAACAAAAGGCAAAAGAAACTTATACCTTCACTCTGAACATGTGTTGGGCAATAGGAGCTTTGTTAAACCAACTTGTACAATTATAGCCATAATTAGCAGCGAAGCGTGGTACATGCTCTGATCAACAACGAACTCTCTGGCAGCTTCGTTATACCGTGAATTTGGGTAACTCTGTGGCAGCTTCGTTATACTCTGTGGCGGCTTCGTTATACTCTGGTACATGCTCTGATCAACAACCTGTACAAAGAATGTGTTAACCGTGAATTTGGGTAAGTGTTGTCCGGTATTAAAAAAGGAAAAACATGGCATGAATCCTCAACTCAGACCTCATAACCATACATGTATGTTAATCCGCTTCCTTTTTCATAAATACGATAAAGTTTACGTTTTAATTCGGTTTTTAATAACTACTGCATACATGTATAAGAGCACAAGCACTGCAATTCCATGTTTAGAAAACACCATAGATATCCCACCACTGTAAAAATACACGAGTCAACTCAAACACACACACCTCACCTCAGCAATAATCTAATCGATCTTAGGCACTTCGAAAGAACTCATTAACTCTAAAAGGATGCCACCTATCCTTTAAAAACCATCAACTGAACATTCTTAATTCTTAAAAAAAATCATAGAAACTAAAAAATCATAATTCGCCGACTATATTTAAAAACCCCAACAATCACAAAAGTAAGCATGTTCTTTTCTAGCTTATTACATATAAGTCCCAATAAGCTCATAATCAGAACAAACAAACTTATGAAATACATGCCTACTAAAATAGTCATAACCAAAAATAATAATCCTTAAACAAAAAGAAAACGCCTCATAAAGTTGATCAATTGTCGGAAACCTGAATCTCATTTGGTTTTGGGCTTATGTTTCATAAGCTCACTTTTTTGTGACTTATTTTCAAATTTTGTTGGCTTATATAGGGTTTATTAAGTCATAATGCACTTATATAAGCCAGAAAGTTTCAAAATAAGCCAAAAAAGTGAGCTTTAGCAACATAGTACATGAGATAAGGGAACATATGGAACATCTGTCCCCTACCAAAAATATATTTTTCAATAATTTTACCACTACAATTCTAAATTTACCAAACATAACATTTTCCCTAGTAATCTTGTTAAAATGAAGAGCTCATTTAGACAGCAACAAAATCAATAATTTGTGATGGATGGACATGTTCAAAAAAACAAAAACAAAGATATAACAACTATATATACATGAACTAAACATTCTAGGAGTATAAAAATGAAAATCATTGACCTAAATTCACCACAGACTTCATATAACAGCCATAACAAAGTAATTGCTCCATGGAGAAACTATTGCTTTGACTACATGTCTACATTCTATTCAAATGTACTCATAAACATTTGACCCATTAGTGAAGACCCACTATCACCAAACCTTACACTCAATGGCCCAGGTAGTCACTCATAAGGCCACATCAAGAACATGTAAAACCCAGTTATCATAGGGCTCAAAGTAATAACTACATTTCCCCCTCTTAACACAGGAATGAAGTTCATTTTCATTTTGCCATGCAAGTCGAAAGAGAAGTGTTTTCTGAAAAATCTATGGATATATATATATGTAACTATTCGACAACATAATACACCAAAAAGCAAATACGTTATCACCACCACCACATTACATCTATTAACCAATAGCATACGGCCATACATGATGTTCTAGTCATTATTTGATCCATAAAACTAAATAGAAGAACTAAAGCATATCAAAAGGCAAGACCAAAGACAGATTGAAAATAAATACCTTATCATTGTTAAGTGTTTAGTCACAGAAGAACAAAAAAAAAAAACAAATTAAAAATAAATAAAACAAATCAATTATCAAACATAATAACAAAAAGAAAACCCATATCTCAAACTTAAATTTTTAACCTGAAATTGGAAGTCTGAACTCTCACACTTCTTTTTGTGGGTCTTTGATTAATTTCATACTTAAAATCTTAAAAACCCCCAATTTTTTTGACATAAACCCTAGTTTCAAAATCATATGAAAACCATAATTTTAGAATCAAAACATAAATAAACTAAAACTAAGATTTGATTTAGGCATAGAATCCAATCGTTGCTGCTTTTTTTTGTTCTGGTTTGTGAAAATCAATCGTTTCTGGTTTGTGGGTTTGATTTTGAGAATACTGTGTGTGTGAAGCGGTTTTGTGGGTGTAGAGTGATGACTCATTCTTGTGAAATTAACACGTAACCATGAATTAAATAGCGGGTCGGGAGAAATCGGGTCGGGCGGGGTGTTTAATGAATGCATTAAAAGCACCTTGGGGGAACGATCTCACTCTTTAATACATACGTATAATTATAAAAAAAATATGAATTTGCAAACAATTTAGCCAAATAAAGAAATATTTAGGTTATATTAATTAAATATCTTTTTAATAAAGAAATAATAATTAAGAGAATCATACCTAATAAGGAAACAATCTCTTTTTTTGAAATGCAAAAGTCCACACTTTGCGTTTCCTTTACTATATAAAAGATATATTGATTTGAGAGCTAATGGTCATGCACTTGGTCAGGGTTCACGGATTTAGTCCTTGAACTTTTTTTTTCAAATTCTTTTCCTGTGGTTTGACCTATTACGAGTTTGGTCCCTAAACCATTAAATCCGTTAAGGTGACCGTGAAGTGTTGATTTATATGGTTGAAATGACATAAATACTCTCATATGCTTTTATTAAACGGTCCATGTAGTTTGTTTGATATCACGGATTTACTCCATGCGTTGTTTATTTTTATTTTAGGTTTAAATTTTTTTAACCTTTTTCATTTATTCTTAATTCTTAATTTGTTCATTTTAAAAAAAATATTTTGCTTTTTTATTAACTTATTATTGCTATTTTTTTGGTGTTTGAGTTTTGAACCAGGTTTAGTTGAAAAAATGAAATAAAATGGATTATGTGTGTTTTATGTGGCCAACTTCAAACAAATACTTACAAACATATAAAAGACACATAATTCAGCCACCATCTAATATCATTTTGTCTTCTTAAAAAATCTCATTGAAACCCCATAAACAAAAAAAAAACATATCTCAGGATGTTCTAGGGTGTTTGGAAGAGGTTTGAATTAAGTTATGCATGTGCCTATATGTGTGAGTTGTGCTCGTATTTTTACATTAAAAAGATGGAAATATATAGTTTAAAAAGATAAATGTTAGGGGGATAATAATAATAATAATAATAATAATAACAATAAAGTGATGATATAATAAAAAAATAGTAATAATAATAATAATAATAAAGTGTGCACATATTCGACATTGTTTTCTTCCCTTCTCATTCTCTTCTTTTGGGAATTAGAGAAGGA
>BQNB010202835.1:0-10807 GCA_026074375.1 Tanacetum coccineum
TTTAAAACCCTAAACACTAACCCGAAAGAAAAACCACCTGGCACCATTTTCTTTCCATTTTGACCCATTTTACTCCTAAGCTAGCACCCTAACACCTCAAGCACCTCTATGACTCACCAAGCAGCCACCCAAGTAGCTTACAAGTACCTTAAGCTCAATACTTGGTCATCAAGGAGGCCTTATCACCTCCTTGTCTTCCTTTTTCTAGCCGAACCACACAAACACCCTAAAAACACTTCCACCTTGCAATGCTACACTTCTAGCTCTTCCTACTCATCATTCTAGCTTCCATGATTCAGCTAAGGTAGCCTTGACACTAATTAAATGAGTAAATTTGGGCACTAAGGCTCCTTGAAGGCTATAAATAGTCGAACACCCCTTTCATTTCATTTAATCCCACACATCTCATCTCATACCCTCAAATGGAATTCTAGCCTTCCATAGCAGCAATAGAAGATCAAGAGAAGTCCCTAAGCTCAGAATAGAAGCCAAGAACCAAGAAAAACAAAGTCTTGAAGCCATTTCTAGGCGTACAGATCATAAAAAACCTTTTCAACCCATTTTAGCTCAAGTAAGCCTAAGATCTTGTTCCGTAAGCTTATATTCTGTACAATAATGTTCATAATACTCTTAATATCATATATGAACTCTTGTTTGAAGCTTTGAATCCTCAAACCCATGTGTTTTTGGTAAAAACCCTAAAAACGACCCGTTTTAATTTTCAAGGTAACGATCCCTTTTTCCAAACTTTTGTTACGTTAAAACTTCTTATTTTAGCTTATATTAATAAGATATAACATGAAAATATCATTTGGAATCCAAAAATAAGCTTACATGGCATTTTGGACTTGTTTTGAAAAAGTATTCCATGCAAGGGGTATATATCATAACTTTTTGAAATTTATAAGTAAAAGGGCTGAAAATGTCATTTTCTTAAAGTTATAACTATAAGGACCTATTTTGCCAAGTTTCAAAGTTAAAGGTTTAATATATATTTATAAATTATTCTAGCTTTTGAAGAAATTAAAACTATAATGTATCACATTACTAGGGAGCTTCATGTAAGGGGTTTCATTTGGGTATACGTTTTGACGAGTTTGCTGGATTTACGATTTAAAGTGCCCTGGCTCCTCAAACGTTTACTACATGACCTCTAAATTTTGATGGCCCGAACAGTGATACAATATTTCAATAATAAATCCAATCAAAGTGATATTTCATTATGACATAAAACATATCCAATCAAACTAAGACTTGACATATTACCTAGGTTGTGTGACAAAGCGGTTACTTTCATTTCATATACTTTTGCCATCAATCAGATTTCCTTGTACTGTTAAGGTGAGTTTGTAGCCTCGCTTTTAAATCTTTTGAATGCTTTATAAACCCGCGAGGGGGATACATGCTTGTTTACAAACACTTTTACATAATCGTTTATTTTATAACAATGTGATACTTTTCAAAGACTTAGTGAGTTTGTAGCCTCGCTTTTAAATCTCTTGAATATTTTCTTAAATCCGTGAGGGGGATACATGCTATAAACTATGAATATAAGTGTTTTCTAAATGTATGCTATGATAATATATTATTGCTTGTCACTATATTTGAATCTCATAGGTATATGGCAATTACCTACACCGGGGGCCATTATCATTATATATATCATTATTGATATATACACAAGTCAGTTTGTGTGCCAT
This sequence comes from Tanacetum coccineum, assembly GCA_026074375.1. Lineage (NCBI taxonomy): Eukaryota > Viridiplantae > Streptophyta > Magnoliopsida > Asterales > Asteraceae > Tanacetum > Tanacetum coccineum. Next base: position 1,701 of record BQNB010202835.1, read on the forward strand.
GAGCTTAGACGCAATAATACACTATTAATAATGTTTTTTATAATAATTGTACTCATTGCAATTATTACACTTATGGATGTATAACAACATAACCCACTATTGAACTTGTATTCACACTTATTTTTATTAAACCTATGATTTCACTCCCCCAACCATGTGTTGACTTTTTAGCATGTTTATCTCAGGTAATTGAGCAAACTATGCAGCGGGACTTGAAATGGCTAAACTTTATCATTCAACTTTATGTTTTCCTGTAGATTTTGGGACCTCTGTTTGTAAAAACTCTGATGAATAAATGAATGATAACATCTTTTTCCAAAACGTCTCTTTATGAGTCGTTTTCTATAATTATGACTGTTGTACTATGAAGTAATACCCCAGATTAGCTTCCGCTGCTATATGTAAAAATGAGGGTGTTACAAATTGGTATCAACGTCATGGTTATAGGGAACAAGGTTAAAACCTTAACTATAACTTCTTTTCTTCTTCTACCCAAAAAGTCTCGTGCCACTACATTTCCCAAATAATATATAAAGATACATAACTACTATACTATTATATAAATAACTTATGTTATTTACACTAGGTTGTTACACAGTTATGTCTTCATCCAACCACCCTATTATCGTCCCATCTGATTCTGATATTGAGGATGCTTTTTCCTCTATAAATGTTCCAGATTATTTCCTAGCTGCACCGGGAAACACTTCTCCTAACTCTTCAAATGATTTAACTAAGTATCTTTTGGCCACACTAGTCTTCTCACCTTTACATGATGATCCGTATATGAAGGTCATACAAGCATATGATTCCATTAGTCCACCATAAGTTACTATTCTACCCCTAGCTGTTTTGCCTTCATCTCTAGTGATATCACTATCACCAATGTTTGATTCTCAATATTTCTTTCCTCCCGAAGAGATTCCACCACTTAAAGACACTAAGACTCCTGTTGAATCACCCATTCCAATATCTCCATCTTCATTAGTAGGATCTTCATCACTAGTTAGGTCAACCACACCACCACCAGACTATCCCTTTGATAAGTCTATCTTCGCAAAGTTAGATAACTCATTATGGATCATACCGCGACCACTACGAAGTGAACCAGTCCCCGAGGAACCTAATAAGTCAGATGCTTGTAAAAGTATTCATCTCTGGATTAATCATTAAGGATATCCAGGTTCGTCGTCAAGGGTCTTCTGAACAAAATCCAAGAAAACAAGAACAAAGAAGGAGAACCACTAGATTAGATCTATGTCGTTTACATCTTTCTAGAATCCAACCGCTGGATGTATGATATAAATAATGACACTTGTCAAATTTTGCTATGTAAACTATATAGACAAGTTATTTATACAAGTGGTGATTCCATTATACCTTGTTGTTTCAGAATACCAATTGTATTTGTCGAGATTATCTATCCTATAGTATGATGACTCATATCTTTATCCGAGATTACTATGATTCTTTTACCATCCAATTTTCTCAAACCTTTAAATACTAAGCCTCCTATTAGATCACTCACTCCATTATCTCCATACCTATCTCTGGAAGTCTTAAATTCTAAAATTTCTGTTGTATCCTGCATTATACCTTAACTTATACCTTAAATCACCAAAGAATGATCACAAGTCTTTACATTATACCTTAACTTATGATATGACTATATCATTTTATGGATTCTTATCCTGTGTTGTCTTGATAGATGCCTCCCAATAAAACATCAACATCTACAGCACCAACTATGACTTAGGCTGCCATCCGGCAACTAGTTGCTGATAGTGATGCTGCTGCTCTGGAAGCACAAGCTGCTACTGTAGCAAATACTAACAATCCCAATAGGAACACCGGACCAAGAAAAATTCTTATAGCAAAAAGAAGAAACTATAAAGAGTTCATCAGCTGTTAACCTTTCTACTTCAATGGTACAGAAAGAGCTGTCAGACTCATTCGTTAGTTTGAACGGACTGAATAAGTGTTTTCTTGTAGCAACTGTGCCGAGGAAAACAAAGTAACATTTGCTACTAGTACTTTAACCGATAATGCCTTGTCTTGGTGGAATGCATATGCCCAACCCATTGGAATAGATCAAGCCAACAGGATCACCTGGACCGAATTGAAAAGGCTCTTAACCAATAAGTATTGCCCTCAAACTGAAGTTAAGAAAATGGAAGACAAATTTTACAACTTGGTTGTGAAAGGAAATGATCTTAAGACTTACATTAGAAGATTCCAAGAATTGGCAGTTTTATGCCTAAACATGGTGCCAAATTCTGAGAAACTCATGGAAGTCTTCATCGGGGGATTACCCAGAAGTATTAAAGGAAATGTTACCGCCTCAAAGCCTCAAACTTTGGAGGAAGCCATTATCATAACCTAGAGGTTAATGGATCAGATAACAAAACATAATTCTGAGCAAGGAACCAATGATCACAAAAGAAAGTTTGATGATGAAAAAAACACCACTGACAACAAAAACTACCCCAATGATCGCAATAACAATAACCACTCCAACAATCGCAATAACAACAACTACCAAGATAACCGCAACAATAAAAACAGTAACAATGATCACCACTAACAGCAGAATAGGAGGCAAGAAACCTTCAGGGCTTATACTGCCAGCAATGGGTATACTGGAAATCGTCCCATGTGTGAAAGATGCACCCTACATCACATAGGACCTTGAACTATCAAGTGTCAGACTTGCAACAGGGTAGGTCATCTGACCAGAAACTACAAAAACAAAAGACCAACCACTGGAAACAACCTACAACCAGTATTCGTAACTTGTAATGCCTGTAGAGAGAAAGGTCATTATGCAAATCAATGCTCAAAAGCAAACAAAAGGGCTACAGGGGAGCCTACTTACTAAGAGACAAGATTGCTTTTGCTTGCTTTAGGATTTCTAACCTAGAAACAACTCTTGAGGATATTTAAGTTCGCCACCAGTTATATATAAAGGACATTCTAAAACCCACTTCATAAGTTTAAAAACCCTAAACACCAAGATACTATCCTTGTCGGATATTATTAAAAGGAGCATGTAGAGCAAGGAAAGGCTAAAGGTTCAGACTTGTGCTATAAAGTAGCACACTCACACACACAATTTTATCTTCCTTTTCCCTTTTTTTTAGAATATGTAGTAGTTCTTAGCTTAAATTATAGTTAATGTAATTTATTTTTCAATTTTAATCTCTTGTAATCTACTTTTAAATCATGTTATCAAAGCCTTTAGTTAATGAAAATTTAGTTTGTGATTTGTGTAATCTCTTTACTATACCATAAGTTCTAAATAAGCTCTATTGATTTCAACTGTTACTCATAAGCTCTCTATAGCTCTCACTAGTCTCTAAGCTAGTGATAGCTTGATTCAGTCTTAATATCTACTTAAATAAATAAATTCAGCTAAATACCTTGTCTATTATTATAAGCTTTTGGAAGTGGATCCAAAGATGGAAGGGATCCCAAGGACTTTACTGGCTTATCAAAAGGAAAAACCAGAGCCGTTGATAAGCTCATTTTGAGCCCTTTAGCTTTCTGTTTAGCATGAAAGGCTATAGTAAAGTTCTCATAGTAATTTCCCTTGTTTTCCTTCAATATATGCTTAATTAATTGCTTATTTAGTGTAGATCAGCTATTTGCTTAATCTAGTTGGCTTGGTTTGTGCGTAATAATTTAACTCTTTGAGCTTATTTGTTATAAATTTTCATCATGTTTTTACTTAGGGTAGCTTAGCTACTAAATTTTCATACTTGTCTTAAAATCACTAAAAGCCAAAAATAGGTACTTAGCATTAGATTAATTAAATTCAAGCTTAAATTGGATGTGGAATTAATGCTTAATAGTCTTGTTTATAAGCTAGTAGAGATATCTGTAATAAGGTCTTGTTAATTGGATCACTAATTTCATAAGCCCATATAAATCTGTCTAAGTATAAAGGAGTAGTTTGGTTTAGTATGTTTTTTGACTTACAGATAGTCAAAGTAACTTGGAAATAATTTCTTTGGTCAGCTTTATTTGCATATGTGATAAAAGTTTTAAAAAGGTTTGCTAAGTTAGTTTAAGCTTAAAATCATCTTGTGGCTTATTATGCTTGACTGTGACCAGGGGAGCCTTATTGTTCTCATAAGATCTTTGAAATTTTTTAATCACAACTTTTCTAGGATGAAAATTGCATGTTAAGTGTTTAAACACACACTTATAGTGTGTCAATTACAGTTTGAAACACCTTGGTCACCGAACATTTTTTTTTAGGTTTAACCAATCTGTCAATTCACCAGTAATATTAACAATAATGACATACAGTATACTTATTGAAATCCAAGATTAGGGTATTTAAAAAGAGTTTTAGCTTTAAAACTCAGTAATATGTATCGAATAGATATAGGATAAGTTAGGTTAATGACTTAATATCAAATTTCTTAGCTTAAACACATAGGTACATTTAGCTAAAATTCATAAAACCCAAAAAGCCAAAGAACGAGTATAACTAGAAGTATCTATTAAATCTTAGAATTCAGGCTTGTAGGGTTAAGTATATGGATTAAAACATAGTAGATAAGGTGTAGTGTAGTTTACAAAAGCTCAGTTTCTATCTTGCTTATTGATAATTTGAGCTTAAGTTGTTTTATGAGCTTAAAGTTTATTTCTATTTGCTGTTTTTAATCATAAATTTAGATAGCTTAAAGTGTTTTTAGTTAGGTTAGCTTATTAGAATTAGCTTATATACATCATAAGGCTGGCCTGGAACTTCTTTTGTTTCATAATTTGAGTTAAAAAGAATTTTATGCAAGCAAGATAAGTAAAAATTAGATTTTAAGCCCTTTTTAACTTTGTATTAAGTGAACAACATCTTTATAAGCACTTAGAGAGCTTATTTTTGATATTTAGCTATACACCTATTAATAAAATAGCACCAAATGTTTGCTTAATAAATTTTAGCTTTTAGATTTCAAAAATAAAAAAATTTCCAAAAAGCTATGCATAGGACTCGAACCCAGCACCTCACGCTCACACACCCAACACCTTAACCATTGTGCTTCAATAGCTCATCCAGCCTCATTCCTTTTCATGTAACTCTTATAGTCATTTTCAAATTCCTTTTTAATAATAAGCCGAAGCTTTTAGAGCTTATTCTAAGGCTTATCTTTGTAGCTTTTTGATTATTCTTATTTTTCCTTAGTTCCTTCTAGTACTGGTACTTTCCTTGAATTTTTCACAATTTTCCATTAAGTATTTTATTTTCTACAATTTTTCTTAGGTTTTAAATTTCGAAAATACATTAAAAATATAAATAATTTTCAGAATAATACAAAAAAATAGTTTTTAGTTTTATAAAAATTACTTTTAGGTTTCCATTCATTAAAAACAATTCATCACATTAGAATTTAATTTTTCGTTTTAGCATTTAATTTTTAAAATTAAAAATAGAATTTTAATTTTAAAAATAGTTTCAAACTAGTTTTATGAGATTTTATGTTATTTTAGACTTTTCAAGGTTTAAAATCATTTTTCCTTAATATTTTAAGACTTAATTTGCTATTTTCTAGGATTTAATTAGATTAAATTAGTTTTTAATTCATAATAAATTCAAAAATAATCAAAAATATATTTTTCTTTTTCCTAAAATTTTCTTTTGCCTTAATTTAGGATTAAAATATGTTGCATTTCGAAGTTAAACTTGCATTAATATCTATAATAGTCTCTGTTTTATTGCTCCCGTTAATTGCTTAGAGTTTAATTGTATGTATATAATTGCTATTTTAATTGTTTCTTTTATTTTTAGAAAAGTCAAACCAAACTTTATACCCCAATCCAAATCAATTGTCCAAGCATCAAACGTAGTCACCCCCCCCCCCCCCCCCCCCCCTCAAGTTCAAAAGTCAATGGGAAACGACCCGGGAAATCATACTTCCGGTAAACATATGTATATTATAATTATTATATATTTGTACAAGAATTTTCCTAGAGGGCTACTTTGGGAATTATTCTCTATACTTTTATGTATTAATATAATATAGTGTATAAAAAACTACAATCATCCTCGAACTGAAGTCAGAAAAATGGAAGATAAACTTTACAAACGGACTGAAAAAGGAATGATACTAAAACTTACATTAGAAGATCCAAGAATTTGCAGTCTATATCCCGAATCATGGTGTACCAACACCGAGAAACTCCTAGAAGCGTTCATCGAGATACCCGAAGTATTGAAGGAAATGTACCACCTCTAGCCACAACTTTGAGAAGCCATTACCATAACCCAAAGTTAATGAGAATCAGGTAACAAAACACAATACTACAATGAACCAATGATCACAAACGAAAGTTTGATGATGAAAGAAACACCACCGAAAACAACAGCTACCCCAATGATTGCAACAACAATAACCACTCCAACAATCGCAACAACAACAACTACCAAGATAACCGTAACAATAACAACTATAACAATAATCACCACCAACAGTAAGAATACTTCGAGTCTTCTACTACCCATAATGGGGTATACTGGAAACCGTCCATTATGTAAAGATGCACCCTACATCACATAGGACCTTGCACTGTCAGGTGTTAAACTTGCATCAAGGTAGGTCATCTGACCAGGAACTGCAGAAACAAAGGACCAGCCACTAGAAACAACCTACAACCAGTGTCCATAACTTGTAATGCATGTGGAAAGAAAGGGCATTATGCAAATCAATGCTCAAAAGCAAACAACAAGGCCATAAGTGAGCCTACTTACTAAGAGACAAGATTTTTTTTGGTCGCTTTAGGATTTCTAACCTAGAAACAACTCTCGAGGATATTCAAGTTCGCCACCAGTTATATATAAAGGACCTTCTGAAACCCACTTCATAAGTTTAAAAACCCCAAACACCAAGCTACTATCCTTTTCATTTATTACTTTTATCTAGAATCCTACCACGAGACACGTAACATAAGTGTCAACACTCATTAAAAGTATTGATGATTTAAATAAATAAATAATGAATAATAAAGGTGGTATTTTATTCATATTTAAAAAAATTTTTTATTTTTTAATTTTTAATTATCCATTACACCTTCAAGTCAGATATATCAAACTTGACATCATTTGTCAAACCAATTATACTAAAATATACAACTCTGAATACTCTCCTCATACCTTGAAACACCTATGCTAAACCCACGACTGATAATATGGGGATCTAGCAAATAATGGTCTCATTATAATCATCTCGTTGCTTCTTAATGAATTTGAAAAATCATATCATCTACTCACAACACCATTTTGATATCAAGTATTATGCTTAGGTAGAATAATTCTATATCCGTCCTTAAGAAATGAATTAAGGACGCCTCTTAATGATAATGATAAATTATAAATGAGTAGGCTTAAGTATATGGCATTCGTATGAACAAATCCCTTACTTCATGAAATCATTGTCAATATTAACCTCATATGAATGAATCTCTGAACTTTTACATTCTATCATTCGACTAAATCTCGGGATAAGATTTCTGTAAGGTTGGGGGACTATAACAACCCTAAATTTTCATCAATATAATATCTATCTATTAAATTAGATGCACTTTATATACCTCCTCTTTACAGGAAATTTTTTGTTTTATTTCATTATGCAATGTAACTTGCATCTCTATAGTAAACGAGCTCACACAACCTCTATCAATGCCATCTCTATCTATGTTTACATCATGTAAGCATCCTAATATGTCAAGTCAATATCCTAATATAATTTTTACTAAATACATTATCTATTTAACATACTTTTCAAAACATTATATCAGAACAAGCATTAAACGTTAAACGTTTATATCAAAACCCTAATTATATGTAATGTATACATATAAAATGAATGTACAAGCCTTTAAAGCATGTGTACAAGTATCAATGCACAACATTTGAATATCTTTACCCTCCTAAATCAAGTTACAACTTTCTAAAGCCTAATGTACAAGTCAATGATGCAAGAAAACCTAATTAGGTCATTTAAGCTCCTAAATCATGTTTAAACTTTACCACCACTTTAGTACAAGGTAGAAGCACTTAATACATGACTCTTAAACCCTAAACTTAAACCCTAAATCATTCTAAACCCTAATCTAAAACCCTAAAACCCTAAAACAAAACCCTAAACCCTAAATTCACTTTAACCTTAAAACTAAACCCTAAAACTTAATCCTAAGCCCTAAACCCTAATCCTAAACACTAAACCATAATCCTAACACTAATCCTAAACCTTAATCTATCCTAAAACCTAGCCCTAACATGAAAAATAAAGTCCAAAACCCTAAACGAGCCCTAAATGGACCCGATACACCTTTTCTTCCATTTTGACCCATTTTAAACCAAAGCACCCATCCTAGCACCTCCATTACCTCACCCTTATATCTCCAAGCTACTTACAAGCACCTCCTTTTCAACTCTTGGCCACCAAGCTTGCTACATCACCTCCTTGTCTTCCTTTTGTAGCCGAACCCCTCCAACACCACATATCTTGCTTAGATATTTTCCTAGCTTGTATTACTCATTCATAGCTTCCATGAATCATCTATCTATAGCCCCTATCCATTTGGTAACAAGAAAACTTGGGCACAAAGGCTTCCAAGCCCTATAAATACACGAACCAAGCACCCCATTTCAAATCATCCCACACAACGCATCTCACACCCTCAAATGGAATTCTAACCCTTCCATAGCAGCAATAGAAGATCATGAGAAGTCCATAAGCTCAGAATAGAAGCCAAGAAGCAAGAAAAACAAAGTCTTGAAGCCATTTCTAGGCGTACGGATCATAAAAACCCTTTTTGACCCATTTTAGCTCAAGTAAGCCTAAGATCTTGTTCCATAAGCTTATATTCTGTACAATAATGTTCATAATACTCTTAAGATTAATTTACTTAAGCTTTTAAAACCTAGATCCTTAAATGGATACAGTAAATGATGTACCCTAGCTAGTTGACAAAAAAGGAGGTAGCTACGCTGCTATTGCTCCTAAACTAGAGCCAAGAAAATTTAACAAGTGGAAAAAGCGTATGCTTTACTACTTAGCAGGAATGGAACCCTATTACTTAAAATGTACCAAGGATGGTCTATT
>BQNB010202839.1:0-10807 GCA_026074375.1 Tanacetum coccineum
GTAGTGAGGTGGTGGTGGCGCGTAGAAGTGCGTGACCTAGGGGATCGGATAGATCAGGTCACGAGGAGCATTCTTGAACTCGCCGGAAAAGTACGCCGGAAAACTTTTCCGGCGGCGGCGGCTGGCCGGAGAAGATGACCGGAGGTGGTGGTGGCTGCCGGAATATTTGAGAGAGAAAGAGGTGTATTGTGTGTGTGTGTTTTTATTTTATGAAATGATAAAATGAAAATTTTAATATAAAATTTTATATTTATATTAAAACTTTAATATTAAGTGACATGTTTAATATAGTTGAGGGTTACAAATGAAAATATTACCACAGGGACCATATGTGTAATTGTTGTATAACTTTTATAAGATAAAGGTTCGGGTCTCGTTTGGGCGACTTAACGGATGATTTAAAATACGAAACTTGCGCCATTGTTTTCCAAATAATTTTTCCGATAAAAATGAGTATTTACTTGATAATATTTCATAATATTTTTATAACATTTATAAAACTACTCGTTATTTATTTGGTGAATCGGTTAAGCCTTGTACGAAATAAAATGGATTTCAACTCGAATATTCGCGTTATCATCAAACGCTTTTAATTAAATTGCTATGTATTTTATTAAATATTTTTATTTAATAAAACGTGATAATTAAATATAATTTAATTATTTTCTCGTTTCTAAATCTTGCGAGGGCATTTCAGTCACTTTCTGACTGTTTTCAGGTCTGGGGTAAAACTGAAAAGTTGTCTGGAATATCATTTCACATCAAATTGCTTTAGAGTCCGAGTCGTGAAAACGTGATTTAGTGGTTCGTTTTTGATAAATTCTATGAATTAAATTATTTCCTTTTTCGTTTTCGAATCAAATAATTTAAAAATAAATTTTATAAATGACAACATGTAATAATAAATATGATTTATTATTTAAATATGTTCCGAAAATTGACGGTTGTTATATTAATCCTTAAGAATTCTTTCTTCCGGAGGAATTATTGTCACCTCTGAAACAAGGCCATAAACAATCATTCTCTTCTACTTCAGCCTCACCTCAAGAATTTGAGATGGGAGAAAGCTCTCGTAAGACAACTCTGGAAGGTCACGAGGAGCAAATTGAGGAAATTTTGAATCACCTGGATGAACTCTCTCTCGACCGCATTGAGCACATAGAAGACAAAATAGAAGGTCTCGGAAAAGGTCGGGTGATTATACAACAAGATTTCGACAATCTGGAAGCTGAACTCCAAAAGGCTCATACTCGTCTGCTTATTTCTGTTTAGTGTAGCTACAATTATTCTTATATAATGTTTTTATGCTTGAATAGTTTGTTTGATTAGTTTTGAAATCTTAGTTTTCATAATCTGTCATAAATTTGTCAAAAAACCCAAAAATTCTTTTTAAGCCTTAATGTCCTGCTTATTAGATTGCTTAAATCTTCTTATTAGGTTTGTTTTATCTTGTCACTATCTAGTATTAAGGATTTTTAGCTTGGATCTGAATTTTATAAGTTGAAAATGAGGTTTAGAAGTTTAAAGGGTTGTTTGGCACAAGGCAGTACTAACTTAAGTTAGTACTGCCAAAGGTTATTAAACCTTTTGGACTATTTTTACACTTGATTTTTGAGTTTATAAGTTTGGATTTTAAGAATTAATTAGGTTAGATCAAGTTTAATTCAAATTTGTTAGTAGTGATTAGAATCTGTTAACATAATTCAAGTTAGTTTGCTTTTTTAGCTCTTGTCTTTTAAGCTATTATCATTGCTCTTCTTGTTTTTGTTTTTGTGATTTTAAAGTGTAGAAAATAAGATCTTGAGCCTGCATTTGTGCAAATTAAGTTTTGGTCATTTGAGTGCAAACTGCATCAGGTAGTATAAGCAGACAAACAGTCATTTTAAAGCTTAAATTTCAGAAGGTAAAAGTAATTTTTAGATTTTGATTTTTTATGCACAAATAGATTTTAGGCCATTCTAGATAGATTATGACTTATTTTAGTTTAAAAATCTTATTTTCTTATTTGTTTTTAAGTCTAGAAGTAGCACTTTGTCTTTTAATTCAATAACCAAAAGTAGAGTAAAATAAATTTTTAGACTTTTCAAGTAGTTTTTTCTTAGCTTAATTAGATTTCAAAATACTTTTTAAAAGTAGTTTTAGATAGCTTTTAGGTCATAGTTTAAGCTAGCACAAGCCAAATTTCCATAAGGATCCGTTTGTGTGCTTAAAATTAAGCTCAAAATTAGCATTTAGGCTGTTTGGCAAACTGTTTTGTGAAAAAGTGCTTATTGGTTTTTTAGCTTATGGCTTATCCATTATGCTCATTTCTAGCTCAGTTGTGCTTATTAGGGTAGTTTTAGGTTAGTCATAGCTTATTTGATTTGGTTTGAGCTTATTTTAGCTTATTAGTGTACTTGTGTTTTAAGAAAAAGTTTAAAAAAGAGTTAAAGTGTTTCTGTCTGTTTTTAAGCTAATTTTTAGCTTATTTACTTGTTTTCATAAAAAGCTTCTTTTATAAAATTTTCTTATTATTAGCTGTTCTACAAGTTTGCTTTTCAAAGTTTTTGAAAAAAAATAAAAAAGGGAAGAGGGGAAATTGTGGGTGAGCAGGACTCGAACCCACAACCTCAACCTTTTTATAACACTCCACACACAAACACACTAACCACTGCGCCCTTGGGAATTTTACGTCCTAAGGTGCGTCTTTTATTCTTTTAAAGACGTTTTTGAGTTTAGTTATAATAAGCACTTCGAGTGCTTAATAGATTTTTCCCGGCTTATTTAGTTTAGCACTTTAGGATTTTATATTTTTCCTGCATTCTTCTTATCATTAGCTACTTGTAGAAATTTTCTAGGATTTTTAGCTTAAAGTTTTATAATTTTCGTGAATTAATTTTGTTAAAAACTTTAAAAAATCATAAAAAATAGAAAAATAATCAAAAAAATAATTTTCTTTTTTTTATAAAATTTTCTTTTATCATATTCTAGGCTTAGGTTTGAAATTTACTTTCGTAAGGTTAATATTTTGAAAATTCATTTTTTAAAGAACGGGATTTCGTTCCCGTTCTCGTTTTCTTCAATTTTAAGCTTTAATCACCCTCGTTTTAGAATTTCCTTAGCTTTTACTTATTATCTAGTTAATTAGGATTAGAAAAAGTTTAGAAAATCATTTAGGGTATAATTTTAGTGTACTTGCTTATTTGTCGCGTTTTATTGAATTCCCGTTAACGTTTTTCGTAGTTAGTTTTAATTGTGCCTTTATTTGCTCACTATTAGGATTTTAGAAAACAATCATCTTTGAACCAATTCAAGTCATTGTCCAAATTAAAGCGAGGTCTCAATTCATAAGTCTTTGGGAAAAACGACCCGCTAATCATTTACCGGCTTACGTAGGATATTTTTGTGTAGATTTTTACTTTAAATCTTTGTCCTCAAGGATTTTTAGTAAATTTATTTATACTTTAATATAATATGTATATATATTTAAAACTACACCAGTAAGGTAGTCTTTTGTGTTCAAAATGAAGCACTTGCTTCCAAACACTCTAAAATAATCTAACGTAGGTTTTCTACCTCTTAAGAGTTCATAAGGTGTTTTTCCTAGAATGGCTCTAATGAGAATTCGGTTGAGAATGTATGTTGAAGTATCTACGGCGTTACACCAAAACTTTTGTGGTAATGATTGCTCATTCAACATAGTCCTACTCATCTCTTGAAGTGTCCTATTTTTCCTTTCGACCACGCCATTTGATTGAGGAGTGCGTGGAGCCGAGAAGTTATGTGTAATACCGTTGGTATTACAAAACTCTCCAAATTGCACCTCATTATCAAATTCTCTACCGTGGTCGGTTCTTATTGACACTATTGAACAACCTAATTGGTTTTGGATTTTCCTACTAAATATTTCGAATTGATCGAAAGCTTCGGTTTTATCCTTAAGAAATCTAGTCCAAGTATACCTAGAGTAGTCATCTACTATGACTAGGGTGTAACGGTTTCCTCCGTAACTCCGTACGGCGGATGGACCGAAGAGATCCATATGGAGAAGTTCTAAGCATCTAGTCGTTGAGACTACATTCTTAGCTTTGTGACTAGCGTGAGCTTGTTTTCCCATTTTACAAGCATCACAAAAATGTTGATCAAACTTAAGCTTAGGTAAGTTTCTAACTAATTCCTTAGAGGCCAACGATTGAATGAGACGCATATTTGCGTGTCCTAATCTCCTATGCCACAAGGTGGAATTTTCATCAATCGTAGTTAGACAAATTTGATCCTTAGGCTTATTTCCTAATTTCATCACATATAAGTCTTTCTTCCTAATACCTCTACCTATGACTTTACCGTCCTTAGTGATTTCACTATCATGTTTAGAGAAAGTTACTCTACACTTATTATCACATATTTGTCCTATACTTAGCAAATTAAATCCTAAGTTATCAACATGTTCTACATTATCTATTTTGAGAGAGTTATTAGAAATCGTACCTTTGCCAATGATGTTACCACGAAGATTACTACCAAAAATACCTGTAACACCCCCAAATTGGGTGGCAGCGGAATAAGGGTCCGGGGCGTGTTACTTCTCAGATCAATAACACAAGATATATATAGAACGACCAAAAAGTTTTTTAAAAACTGATACATTGGATTTAACAAAGTATTTGTTACATAAGCCGAAGCTTTACTTGTCCACTTGTTCAAAGTACAAAGATTTCTAGCCCATACAGTTATACAAAATGTAATGCGACAAAATCTTTAATGCATGATATCCCAATCAAAACCACCAATGTATCTCTTTGCACCTCGTGCTTACTGATCCCCTAAAAAATATTGTTTTAAAACGTCAACAATAATGTTGGTGAATTCATAGGTTTGACCACAAGATTTCCCAAGTGTATGATAATGTAACAGATGCAGATATCATATAAATGTAATTACGCTGCTCTAAGCTCATGACACTGAAGCTTGACATGAATGAATACTAAATAAATGGCCTACATTGCCCGTGGTGATGTTCTAACCCGCAACATCCTATATTCAACATGGTATACGTTCGTTTGTCCAGTGATTCACCGACGGGGGTTGTCAAAACCCAATAGATTAATTTAATAACATTCGCGCTCACAATGTCCGGATTGAAGTTCATGATAATAGGCTCAGATATGGGGTTATGCTATTTAGGCAACATCGTTAATCATATCATGAAACTTACCCACTTGTCGTCAATTGTATTGAATTGCATGTTTTTCACCCAATAACTTATTAAACAAAAAAATGTAAACGTGGGGCTATTGAACTCACCTGAGTGAGCGAATTATCAAGAATATCACATATAAGCGTCAAGCGAATCGTAACAATTGCCACAACCTAATTTAAAATTTAAGGTCATATATAAGCATACTTACATTAAGTACTCTACATGCACTATGTTATTAGCTAACTCACATTAAATGTTTTAGTGACAACTGTTTATATAAAATTAAAACAGTTTATTACATACTTTTGGAAAATCCGTCTAACTTTCAGTTTTATCCGTTTCTTGCGATTCTTAATGCCCATCTTTTTTAATTAAGGGTGTCTCTGATATTTGACATTTTTAATATTTTGATCCTGATGCCGAAACTTGTACTGTTACACAGACTTGAGTTTATATTTAATGTAGCTGTGTTGTCGTTAACCGTAAACGTGTATTTTATTCGTTATAGGCTTCGTTTTTAACGATTCTTTCTGAGCACGATCTCATAATTGAAAGTTCTAACAATTTTATGAAGGTTTACCAAACTATAACTTTCTGGTCATGAATAGTGTTTTTATGTTCTAGTTTATAAAATTATTTTTATAAACTTTTAATTAACCGAAAACGCGAAATTCATAACATTTTCCGTTATAACTCGAAAAATTAGCTCTTATTCATTTTGGAATTCAAAATGTGTTTTGTTGATAAAATATCAACTTGCTTTTGATACTAAATTTTATAAACGTTTATTTTATAAACTCCGTTTAAATGGTATAACTCGTTTTAAGTAACGTTTTCGTTATTAATACGTTTTGACAAAGTTCATCCTTTTCGGAATCTGTCGTGCAACTGTATTATCTTTATAAACAATATAAAAGAAGTTATTTCTTCAAAGAATATGGACAGACTGTTGGGCCTGTCCTTCATGGACCAAAATTTAAGTATTGTTTCCTTGTTTTCCTTATGATTTTTACTCATAGTCTTATATTTTATATTTATATATTAATTACAATGTTCTATTATGGTCCTAAGGTCATGTATTGTCCTTTTTGTCCAACTTACCAAATTCTTAATAATATAAATACGTTCCTCAACATCTCTATAATCAGTATTGTAATAAGTTCATATGTAGCATTTTACTTATAAACCATAAGTGTACATGTTTTTTCTATGAATATAACTCATTATAATGTCAATATACTATTATCACACGTCTATCCAAATCCTTTTCTATATATTTCTTTCCCTTAACCACCCTAAAATAAATCACACACCTCCTACTAACCCACAATATTTTTACACCAAAACAAACCTTAATACAATATTTTCTCTCTTTTTAGTTTATATAAGTCAATAACATCACATGTATATAAGTATACGAAATGGGGACCATTACAGTGAAAACTTCATTTTTCAATGATTAAAAATCTTAAGGGATGATTCAACTAAATGGTATAACTCATGATATCAATGAAAATTTTAAACCCAAAAAGGGGGGGAATATAAGCGTTTAGTAGACCTATAGGATGTGCTGAAGAAGATGATAAACCAAATGTGTAAACCTTGTTAGCCCTAGAATCCAGCTTGCACAAAGAAAACCCTAGTTTCCTTAATGAAAAACCTAGTCTACCTTTTTTGTTATTATTGTATTGATAATACCAATGCTTGGAAAATTTAGAATATCTTAGAATGGATGTGTATAGATGTGTATAGGTTGTATAAAAATTTGTATGGATTGTTTATAGGGGGGGTTGAGCCGTGGGGTTGTATGGAGTAAAAGGGAGGATTTTGTTGATTTTTGCTAAGTGTTTTCTATCTATGTTATCTTTCTCTTATGTAATGCATGTATATATGAGCTAGGTTAGTCAAGTTGGTGCATAGATGCGCAAAGAAAATTTTGAAGGTTATAAGGAGGCTTGTGTCTTGTTAATGTCAAAGGAACAAGAAACATAAGTCTTAAAGACAGTGGAAAGTACATTAAATGTATGAAAAATGACCATCTTTAACTCCTAGGTGTTGTTGTTGCCGTGAAAATGGAGGGGGGGGGCTTCTAGATGGATTTTGATCATTTACAAAATATCTAGATTCATTTTATACATGTTACTTGTTGTAGCTTTTAAATAAAATGATGTCTAGTTACAAGTATTGCATATTCTTTTAATTTCTAGTGTATAAAGTGTAAATAACATTTACTTGGCTAAAGTTTAATAAAATTTTAGGTATTGGGTACAATCGAGGGTATTTGTTGAAGCGTTAATAAATTAACGTGCTTCCGGTTACGCTTACACGTACATTTATCGATAAACGTATTTAACTTACGTAACCAATAAAATAAATGAACGACGACCATAATTATCATTAAAATAATTATATAACACATGATTGATGTAAACGTTTGATGGTTTAATGCCCGTTTACATTAAACGATAATATTTGGCGTACGCGATTTAACCTAACGATTACGATTTCAAGCGAACACGTACAATACAAAAGGTACATTGTGGATTTATCGATGTCGTCAGTGACTCTAAAACACAGGGTGTTATAGTGTTTTCCCGTGTCTGCTTGATTGAATCATACAATTTTTTGTATTCTAACTTAATGTGTTCTCGGTCCTTAACAAAGAAAGAAACCAGAAAAGCTAGAGACATGTTCTCATCCTTTATTTTTTGAATCCTAGAATCAAAAATAGGTAATTCACACTAAGTCTTTTGGATCTTTTAAGCTAAAAGATGTTTCAACTCATTTATTAGGTGTATTTTGTTTGGCAATTGCACTTTTAGATCAGTTATCTCAAAAGATTGATTATTGATTGCTTGAACCAAATGATTATTATTGTTTATTCGAAAATCAATAATCATTTTTTCTTTACGATTTTGAAAAGCAATGTTAAGAGAAATGATATATTCCTTAAGTTTTGCAAAACGTTTTCTCAGTTCACATAATGACTTGTTTGATTCTTGAAGATCTAAAAGCACAATGTTAAGACTTTTACACTTTCCACAATTATCAACTTCATTCAATGAACGCAAGTAAGTGCACATTATATCACTAGAGATATTTTCTTTTAAGAGTGGATCGTTTTTGATTAAAAGTTGTTTCTTTTCAATTTTAAAACATTTCTTTGCCATAGAACATTGATCAACCTCGTCTTCCATATGTTTAAAAATGTCTTTCATTTCTTTGACCTCAACAATAAATCCCTTTTCAAAAAGTTTGAAAGTTTCTTTTAGGTTTTCAGAAAATGGCATGACATCTTTTTTAAAATCCCCTTTAATATCCGATTGCTCACAGATTCCAAACTGATGAGGAAATAATGTAGTTCTCCTGTTTATGCATTCATCAAACTTACTGAGGAGATCTCATGCATTGTTTAGATTTTTGAGAACTTGACTAGTTGATGGGATTTTTTTAGGAAAAATGTTAGTGGGTTTTGAAACGTTTTCAGGAGGACTTGGTGTAGAGGACCAATATAATTGTTCTGCTAACAATTCTTTTTGTGGAACAAAATAATCATAAAGTTTATTTAATTTATAGTAATCAATCGGTTTATTATTAATCACAGTTTGTTTTTCAAGCATTTTCAACCGACTCTCTTCAGCAAGTATCAAAGTTTCCTCAGAATCACACACAGAGATAGGATTATGTTTATCAATCAATACATGTCCATTATATAATGCAGGTTATTTCTGTCGAGCTTGAGAGAGATTCAAAGGATTTTGATAACCTAAATCCATTTTGTGTGTTTCATCATAAAAATTTTGAGGTTTGGTTAGCATATGCATAGTTTGAGTAGATTGACCAAATTTAAAAACAATGTTTTCAAGTTCCTTTTTTGCTTTTTCCAAATCCACAATTTCACTGATGTTCTTTTCATATTTTTCAAACGACTCTTTTTGTTTGTGTTAAACTTATTTATTAGAAAAGCAATGTGATTATTTAAATCCTTCATTTGTGTTTGTTGAGAAAAAATTTTCTTTTTAAATTAAGTTACTTTTCTATTACGATCAGAAATGGTAGTGTTTAATTCACGTGCTAAATATGCTTCTTTTTCAGAACATCCATCTTTAGCTGCATATTCTAAAAGTCTAACTCTGTCTTTGTTTGGTTCAAGCTCGCTGGTTAATGATTTATTCACACTTTTAGACTTTTGATTTACCATGTTATATTTTTCTACTTGAGATTTCATTTGTTCAATTATAGACAACATCATATCATTCTTTTGTATAGGAGGAGGAACATAGTTATCTTCATCATTTCCAATAGTAAGAATATAATCAATGTAGGATATAACATTGCTGTTACTCGTAAGCTCATCATAGGACTCATTATTAGATACAATGTTTTCAATATATCCCAGCTCTTGTATATTAGAATTAAGCATATCAGAATCATGATAAGTGTCATAATGAGGTACCTCAGAGTGTATGTCAGAATCATAACGTAGTTCAACTGTGTCATCATTGATACAACGAACAGGAGACAAATTCACCATGAAGATTGCATTTACTATAGCTTCGTCATCACAGTCTGAATCATTTGCTATAGCTTGTAACTAGAAATCATCACATTCATCAGTTTCTTCAAAACTGTCAGCTAAGAAATCATGTTGCTCATCATTCAATACAACTCCTACTTCTTGTGCTTGAGCAATTAGAATCTTATCCTTAAACTACTTAGATTCTTTCACCCTTTTCTTTGTAGTACACTGCTTAGCAATATGACCTTCACCATTGCAGTTATAACATCTGACTACCCTTGGTTGATTTGCCCTTGCATTTCTAAATATATTGACAACCCTTGCTCCTAAAGCTTGATTCTTTCCAACATTGCCCGCATAACCTTGAGACTGTCTACCTTGAACATTCTGAACCGTAACTTGGCCGTTTTGAATTGTAGCTTGAGTTCTTTGATTAGACGAAGTTCGTAGTTGGTTATTTGTAGGAGGATATCTTGATTTATAAGCAGAACTCAAGAAGGTCATAGCTTTGTTGAGATTGGCTATTGGATCATTTGTTGGAAGAAAGGTTGGTGCGACAAATCTGATATCAGGCTGAATTGTTGGTGGTTGTTGAACAATTATAGGTGCATAGCTCTGAAGTGGAGTTGACTGAATAAGTTGTTGGTTTATTAGAGTGTTTGATTGGTATTGTTGATATGGTTGTTAAAGTTCATATTGTTGAGTTTAATAATGTATCTACACTGAGCTGTATGTGGGAGGTGGGTTGTAGGTATTGGCCAGCAAAGCAAGTGGTTCCGAGAATCATTGTCGCATTTCTCGAACTTCTTTAGCATCCTTTTCATTGTGTTTGAGGAAAGCATACAACTGATCAAATTTCACACTGTAAAGATCTCTTGCTTGTTTAGCTGCTGTGACAAACCTACTCCACTCAGATTAAAGATGATTCACAAACTTCGTGTTGATTTGCATGTTTGACATAGACATGAGAATCATTTTCATGTCATTGATCAGTTTACCATATCTCATATAGTATGAGTGGATTGATTCTCCAGGCTCAGATGTAAATTTATAAAATTCATCATATAGCATAGACTCACGTTCTTGCTTGGTTATATCTGTGCCTTCCA
>BQNB010202840.1:0-10807 GCA_026074375.1 Tanacetum coccineum
GGCAAAGCATTTACCTAACCCACCACTTGAAAAACAATTTGCAGATAACAACTCATACCTTTAATCTTAGATGCAGATGCTAATCTATGAAAAGCCTCTTTTTGTTCATAAAAGGTTGCTGCTGCCTATTAATAATGAAAAAAAAACACCCAAAATCATTAAAAACAATAAAAGAGATCAAGAAACTAATATTAGGGATTAAGAGTTTTATATTTTCTTAGGATGCAATAAAAGGAAAATACCCGAGGATCAATGCCGCTATTGACTTCACTGCAGAGTGGCAATGACGTTGTATGCATCGAAAGATTGAAGTTTTATCGAGTGTCAGTAAATATAATAAATTTGCTCTATACATCTCTACGTCTCTACATCTTTACACATCACTCATACATAAGAAATCGGCCTTTTTGTGAATTTGATCAAATATATGAAAAAGAGTGTGTGTGGATGAAAGATTTGTATAATAAATTTGGTGTGTGTAAGGGCGGTGGTTTTGCTTTATCAATGAAGGAGAAGAGGCAGGAAGGAAACACGTGTTTGTTTAATAACTCTCATGTGTCCCGGGTATATAAGTATAATCTTTAATAAACCGACATTAGAAGCTTATAAATAAACAAGCAATTCATACCATTCATTCACATTCAATATTATTCTTAATCATAATCAAAAACCTACTTTAAACCCTAATCATCACCTTCATAATCATCATGATGATGAACTCAGATCATCATGCAAGGGCACATGTAATCTCCTCACCTGAAACACCCCACATACAACATCATGAATTACTGTGCTGTGGTTGTTTGAAACAGGAACATGCACCAATCCACACGTTAAAAACAAACCTAAATTTCGTAATCTTGATAGTTTTTATCAGATGGGTGGTTCCAAGATTAATAAATCCAAGAAGAAATCTGAGTCTTTTTTGAATTTTGATCATGTAGCGGGTAGTCCCAAGATTCAAGTATGTAAAAAACCCGCGAAGAAATCTGAGTCTTTTTCGAGTTTTGATCATGTGGGTAGTCCCAAGATTCAAGTACGTAAAAGACCCGTGAAGGAAGCAGGGTCTTTTTCGTGTGTCGATCGACCTCAAAAAAAGATCTTTTAGATTGTACCCTTTCACTTTGTATAAATAGGAACAGATTTATAGAACAAATGTAATGATGACAATGATGAATGATTAATAGAGAATTCAGTTTTTTCTTGTTTCTGGTATATTGATGATTAAAGATCCATAGAAATGGGCCAACAGGCTAAGGTTTCTAGTACTAAAAATTGTCGTGTTCTTGGGTCGTTGATTGAGAATAATGTTGTGGACAGGGGTTCAAGAGTGTCGTATTTAAGTAGAAAAGATGGTAGCGTTATGGCAACAGGGCGGGTTTATGAAGATGGGATTAAGTGTGACTGTTGCGATGAGATGTTTTTGTTGACAAAATTTGAAGCTCATGCTGGAAGTACGAATCACAGACCCGCTGCTAATATATTTTTTGATGATAACAGGTCGATTTTAGATTGCCAGACTCAGTTAAAGTTTGAAAGCGGATTACTAGCAGATGATAAATCCACAAAATCAGTGGTTACAGATGTTAAATCCACAAAATCATCAGATTGTGTGAGGGGTACTAATGATGAATATTGCTCGTTTTGTTACAATGGAGGCGAGTTATTGTTATGTGATTCGTGCACATCTTCCTTTCATTCGGCTTGTATTGGGTTGGATTGTGTTCCTAATTCAGATTTATGGTTCTGCCCTGCTTGTGCGTGTCAGATGTGCCATCAGGGTCAGCCTAGTAATTTAACAAAGGAAGGAGATAGCAAAGTTCATAATTTGTTCAAGTGTGCACAATGTGAGCATCACTTTCACATTAATTGTGTTAATAAGTTAGGGTTTGAAGTGTGTGCTGATGATGCTAAATGGTTCTGTACGGATAATTGTCAAAGAATATATTTGGGCCTAATGGAGATTCGTGGGAAAGTGATTCCGCTAAAGAGAGGTAATGTCAGTTGGAGTTTGCTTAAGTACGATGAGAATGATACTGACGTATACGAATTGACAAAAAGTTACAGTAAGTTAATGAAGGCGTTAGATGTGATGCACGAGTGTTTTATACCTATGAAACATCCTTTGTCGGATAAAGACATAATTGAAGATGTGATCTTTAGTAGAGCTACAAAAAGGTCAAATTTTAAAGGGTTTTACACTGCTGTTTTGGAGAAAAATGATGAGATCATAACAGTTGTAACACTGCGGATTCACGGCTATAAAGTGGCGGAAATTCCATTTGTTGCCACAACATTCAGATACAGGCAATTAGGAATGTGTCGGATTTTGATGAATGAGGTTGAAAGAATGATAAAAAAATTGGGGGTTGAGAGAATTGTGATGTGGTCGAAGAATGATAAGAGGATTGGGGTTGAGAGGAATTGTGTTGCCGGCGTCTACAAGGGACAAGCGTTTAGTACTGGACTCTGTCGTTTGGGGTTCTGTGAGATGACAGTTATTGAAAGACGGGATCTTGTTGAATGTAAATTTTTTCGAATTTTCTGGGTACAAAGTCTTGTCTGAAAATGTTTAAAGAAATGTGAACATATTTGAATCTTTGTGAAAAGTTATGAATCGGAAATTGCAGATCCCTTATTCAGATTATTTCATACATTCTGGATGCTTTATAATAGAAAAATGTGTAAAAACTTAAAAAATCTAATCAATATCATTGGAGGCAAATACTAGATTCTTTAGAGGTGGTGTTAAAACTGGTGGGTCGGATAGGGTTGGTGGTTAATTGGTCAAAATGGGTTTAAGATGGTCGGGTCAGGAAAGGGTTGGGTTCAGACCCTCGATATTGGAGACATAATACAGTCTGTCTTTGCTAATCTGTGAGTTGTGCTCAAACGTTGAAAGTTTATTAACACTCTATTAACAAAGTTGAACACTGTTTGGTCTGTCTTTGGTTACTGCATTTTAATGGAAATTAAATCAATATAACACATAGGGTGTTCAAGATCAGTCAACTCGGAAACACAGTATACCAAATAATAACTGGTTCTAGAGTAATTCATACAGTGACGAAACAATGGTTTTTGGTTATGTTAAATTTATATTTCTTAAATTGACTTTGGTAAAACAACTGGTTTGCTCACAAAAAGAATAGCAGACAGTTATCTTAATTGGTTTGGTAAACATGCCTGGCTCAATTAAGTCACTTCAAAGGGACGTGTTAGTTTAACTTTAGACAATGATAATCAATGGTCAATGATTATCTATATGATTGGACCTTCATCATATTTAAACTCCAGTCGGCGTCGTTTAGTTAAACTCAGGCCACCCAAGGCAAAAGGTTAATGATAGAAGTATAGACACCAACACATTTCAAATGATTAAACTATTAAAAAAGTGTAATCATAATGAGCCAAGAAAACTAAATTTCTGTACCACCCATCCGGCAAAATCATAGCGAAGTTAAGGTATGCTTCAGTCAAAGATATCCGTAATCAATAAGTGGCAAGTGTCACAAACCTTTGTCATATACGAGGTGTACCATGAGGTTATCGATATTTGCTGAGACTGGAGCTAAAATTACAGTTAAGCCCATATACGTAAGCTAATAATAATACTAATACATAAAAACAATTAGCATGTGTGTGGCTCTAGGAGTGAGCAAACAGCAAAAAGAAATTAGTGCTTTTGCACTAAAAGTAGAACAGATATACGTCTAGTGCAGGAGGGGCCCCGACGCTAGAAGCAATAGTTCCTGAATTATACAAATGCGGAAGATGACTGTATAGAACTTGTTCAGTCCCAAAATAGAACTGTGAAAAACACTTAAAAGTTTGGACTTTATGTTGGCTACTGGTTCTGAGTTAGTTACATACCAAATGATGTCATTTCATTAAAATGACACATTAGAAAATGAACACTTTTAAACAATGAAATTTGCACCCGAAATTTGAGTATATATGTGCTAATCAACACAAACCACATGCGATTACAGCATACTGTCAGAAACACAAACCGTGGTATTAAAGATGGCAAAATCTAAAATCTTGACACTGATAGAACTACTAAACACAGATCACATGACTGAACAAAGTCAACAAACAACAAAATACACAATAAGTAGTCCAGACACTATCCTGCACACCCATCCCAGCAACTCAGCTCATACTTTCAGAATTCTGCAATCAGGATTACGATAATCAATAAGTGAAACATTATGAAACTGTCATTCTAGAGTTTGCATGAAAAAAAAGTTGAAAATGGTTTAGTATGAACTTACAAATCTTATTGAAGGCCACAATGTCACAGCTCTGAACATACTCGCTAATGGGCTCAGTAGTAAGTCTGTCCTCAATGACTGAATCAATAGACACAAGGTCATCAACAATGGTCATCATGACCTGGAGCTTCTTAATACCGTATCCAACTGGTACCAATTTTGCTACAAAATAACATAGTTAGCTGTCGTATAAGAGATGTGACCAGGATCTGGGATGCTTATTTCGCTATGTGTATAGGACAACTTCAAACCTGTTCAATCGTAAACCAGACAAGTATAGTTGTATGTTTTTTGAAGGGTCAACTTTAAAAATAGCTAACTTGACGAAATGGGCCGAATAGGTCACAAACAGTTTAACAGCATAACATGTATTTAAATGTTAGTCTACAACAGTGTTATTAGCCGTCAGAGAAGTTGCTTATTTTGACCCATAACCCACTTCAATAAGTTACCCAACCCAAGCATCCATTTTACCACATCTATCAATAATCCTCATCAGCTAAAGAACCATCATAAGAAATAATTTCATGCATATAGACTAACATGATTTAATTTGCTGAGAGTAATTAAGAAAGAAACTTAGGAACAACTTACATGTACCCCACGTCAAGCCCTCATTATGAACACTTTCTGATAGCTTCTCAAGTTGTGTATTATATCCAGTCTCGTCATCCCACAGCTTCACGATCCAATAGGATGAAGACTTGCCCAGAACTGTTATAATATAAACAGTTAAGAAACATGGTGTGAGTTCATGTAATTATGTATTTAGGAGGTGTTTCAACTTGTTGAGAATTCACAGGTTCCAGTATGTCCAGGATCGAATCTTGATGATCAAACAAGCATCATGTCAACATTAAACAAGAATAAAAGAAACAGGAAGATTGGGTTGAACCCTTAATAATATGATATATAAATCTGGAAGGGATGATTGTTTACAGAAATTCCTATCCTATTTATACAATATGAATCGGTGTGATCAAGGGGTGTGATGGTTTAGATAACCAAACGACATGCCCTTTACTTTTATAAACCGATTATAACTGTCTAACCTAATCCTAACTATATGGGTGTTGTTCGATTCAAATGTAAACTTGCTGATGAAAATAAGAACACACACAATATACCTTGAATCTGCTTTCCTTTATTGATATAAATTGAAACAACGTTGGATGATATACAAAAACAGAATTCTATCCTATATATACAAACTAATCTGTGTGAATGTGTCGGTTCCCTTTTACCAACAGATGTGACTTTTACAAATTAGTCTAACTAACTAAACTAAAATCTTGTGGTTTGGGCTTGTTGGCCTGGCGGCCCAGCCAGGTTATAATCACCGGTCATTTTCTTCTTTTCATGCAGCCTTATGGGAGATTAAATAGGATTAAACCTCAAATATTCCCCCCTTAATCTATTTAAATCGTTGCTCTCTTCAATCAGTTTTTCTAGAGATGTAACATCAGTAATGACCACCCCCCCGAGTCCCTCTAATATCTTCTTCCATCAGGTTTAATGCTTCTTGTATACGGTTTTGGTTTTGGGCAGTCTCTTGCTTAGTGCCCAGAACTCATGACCATAGTACATTTACTTCTCTAATGTCTCTTTTTATGGAGTTCTGATCTCCAGAATTTCTTTCACATTCTGTCATAGCTTTTCGTCATCCCACTATTCTCTCGGAAATCTTCAATCTAAGCGGTATTCTTCCTTGTGTTTAGATCATAATTTCTTCGTTTGTCTTTATAATTTTTGTAGTTCCCTTGCCCAGTTTGTGGCAGCAACTTCTCAGCCCTTATATTCTAGAGCTTCATGTTCTCATCTTTATTCCTTTCCCTCAGAGGTTTTTAAGTTTCCTAATGATCTCCTCCAGTTTTTAGGTTTTAAAAGTCTACAATCATTTCATTGGTTGGCTACTATTGGCAGAAATTTATCTGGTACTGCATTAAGTACCTTTCGAACTTTCGTTTGTTCATCAAACGTTAATCCACATGTAGCAGCCTTTGTAATAAATTCCCATCATTTTCCCAGCGAATGAATCTATTGATTCATCTTCCTTCATCATAAGTCTCTCAAATTCTGATTTTAGTTGTTGCGAGTGCGCCTGTTGGACATCTTCTGTCCCAATAAATCTGGACTTTAGAGAGTCCCAGATTTCTTTCGCTGTTCCCATCCCGCAACTGCCATTAACAAGTATTTTGGTAACCACTTGAAATAGATTTCGCTGAAGCAGAACCTTGTCCTCTTTTATCAGTTTCTTTTGATGTACTCGTTTCTCTATCAAGTCCATACTCCGTCTTGCCATCAATATCTTCTTACATTCTTAAGAATAGTCGTGTAGTTTGTAGTGTTTAAAACGGACATTGATATGTTTTGGTGTGGTGATTTTCTTTGTAAAGACCCTTTCGTTTTTGTCTCCCGTCATATTCTTTCAATTTGGATTTTTCTTTATAAAACAAATATATTTCTAATCGTAAATCAAACTAAACTTTCCTGTCTAATCACAATAGTAATAGTGCAAATCTAAAATTCTCTAATTTTATTTCTTATCTAATAGGAAAGTATTGGGAAGTATAAAAACCGGGGTATCCTTGATTGTTCTGAATGTAAAATGCTTTCTTTTTTCTATCCCCAAATTAAAACGCTTATTGCCTTCTTTTTTCTTTCTTTCTACACGCAATTAGGGGCAACTCTCGGTCGCCCCTTTTCTTGAAACGAAAACCCTGAATCGTTTGTATCTTCTTCTGGGAACGATTCCCTGAATCGTTGGCTTCTTTTTCTGGAACGATTCCCTGAATCGTTGTCTTCTGTCCTCTTGGAATGATTCCCTGAATCGTTGCCTGTCATATAGTTAAGAAAATTCAGATTTAGGATATAACAAACAAGAAATTTAATCTGAGGGTAGAATAGAAAGAACTATGGTGGCCATTACATTGGATCTCTTGGGAAAAAGTAGAGGGCTATACTATCATCGGATGGCTCACACCTCTGAAAACTCTTTGGCCACAAAAAGATCTTAGGGTGCATTTCTAGGTGAAGCAATGATGGCATCATATCTGTTGCTCTCAGTGAATCAAAATTTGCTTGAATCTGCTTTCCTTTATTGATATAAATTGAAACAACGTTGGATTATATACAAAAACAGAATTCTATCCTATATATACAAACTAATCGGTGTGAATGTGTCCGTTCCCTTTTACCAACAGATGTGACTTTTACAAATAACGTTTCTAAACTAACTAAACTAATCTAGGCTTTGGGCTTGTTGGCCTGCGGCCCAAGCTAGAGTATAACACCGGTCCTTTTCTTCTTTTCTTGCAGCCTTATGAGATTAAATAGATTAAACTACAACATATTCCCCTTAATCTTTTTAATCGTTGCTCTCTTTCAATCGGTTTCTTCTAGAGATGTAACCATCAGTAATGCTGGTTCTAAATCTTCTTCCATCAGGTTTAATGCTTCTTGTCTACGGTTTGGTTTTGGGCAGTCTCTTGCATAGTGCCCAGACTCATGACAATTGTAACATTCTACTTCTCTAATGTCTCTTTTATGGTAGTTTTGATCTCCAGAATTTCTTCTCCTTCTGTCATAGCTATCTTCATTCACACTATCTCTCGCGAATCTTCCTCGGTTTCTTCCTTGTGTTAGATCATCATTTCTTCGTTTGTCATTATAATTTTTGTAGTTCCCTTGGCGTGTAAGCAGCAACTTTTCGCCATTATCTTCTTGGCTTCCTGTTCTCATCTTAATCCTTTCTCATTGGTTTTTGTTTCCCAATGATCTCTCCTGTTTTATGGTTTCTAATGTCTACAATATTTGCAATTGGTTGCTACTATTGACAGAAATTTTATGGTACGCATTAAGTACTTCCGTACTTTCGATTGCTCATCTATCGTTTATCCACATGTAGCAGCTTTGTAATAATTCCCTTCTTTTTCCCAGCGAATGAATCTATTGATATCTTACCTTTCATCATAAGTCTCTCAAATTCTGATTTTTAGGGTTGTTGCGACGTGCGGCCATATTGGACATCTTTTGGTGTCCTAATAAATATGGACTTTTAGAGAGTCACCAAATTTCTTTCGATTGGTTCCACATCCCGCCAACTTGTTAACAAGTCTTCTGGTAACACTTGAAATAGATACGCTGACGAAAAATGTCCTCTTTATTTCTGTTTCTTTTGATGTATACGTTACTTCTATCAAGTACCTTACGCAGTTTGCCATCATATCTTCTTCATTCTTAAAGCCCATAGTGTGTTAGTTTTGTAGTTTAAACTGGATTTGATATGTTTGTGTGTGATTTCTTTGTAAACGACCTTTGTTTTTGTCTCCGTTTCATATCTTTCAATTTGGTTTTTCTTTTTTAAAAACCAATTTAATTTTATCGTAATTCTAAACTAAACTTTTGTTCATCCACAATATTAATATGCAAATCTAAAATTATCGAATTTTATTCTTATAATTGAATAGTATTGGAAGTATAAACATGGGTATCTTTTGTTCCTGATGATTTAAAACTGCTTCTTTTTTCTATCCCCAAAATAAAATCGCTTCTGCTTTCCTTTTTCTTTCTTATACACGTCAATTAGGGCCAAACTCTGGTTTTTGTTCCCAAATGATAAACTGCTTTCTTTTTCTATCCCCAAATAAAAACCGCTTCTGCTTCCTTCCTTCTTTCTTCTACACGCAATTAGGGCAAACTCTGGTCGCCCCTTTTCTTGAAACGAAAACCCTGAATCGTTTGTATCTTCTTCTGGGAACGATTCCCTGAATCGTTGGCTTCTTTTTCTGGAACGATTCCCTAAATCGTTGTCTTCTGTCCTCTTGGAATGATTCCCTGAATCGTTGCCTGTTATCTTCTTTCTTCTTCTATTCGCTGTACACAAAGGTGATTCCCTGAATCGTTGTCTTGCTCTGATGCCAATGTTGTTCGATTCAAATGAAAACTTGCTGATGAAAATAAGAACACACACAATATACCTTGAATCTGCTTTCCTTTATTGATATAAATTGAAACAACGTTTGATGATTTACAAAAACGGAATTCTATCCTATATATACAAACTAATCGGTGTGAATGTGTCGGTTCCCTTTTACCAACAGATGTGACTTTTACAAATAACGTTTCTAAACTAACTAAACTAATCTAGGGTTTGGGCTTGTTGGCCTGCGGCCCAAGCCAGAGTATAACACTGGTCCTTTTCTTCTTTTCTTGCAGCCTTATGAGATTAAATAGATTAAACTCCAACAATGGGTCAGTTATGGGCTTTTGACCCATTCTACAATTCCTGCAGGGAATAACTATATATTACATAAGTAAATAAATATATGCATAGGTTTATGAACTTATGCTTCCAACACAACTTGCATTCGAAACTTAATTATTAGACACTCGTTTCTAGTGTTTTGCTTATCTGTTTCTGCTAATGATAATATGATTATTGTATAGAAAAATCACTTATATAGCTTTACAGCGATAAGATGAAAACGAGCTTACATTCTTTCTTCTTTCCAGATGCCTTCACTGCAGCTGCATGTTCTTCAGCAGCTTTCTTTTCCTCCTCAGTCTCCTCACCAAAGAGATCCACATCGTTGTCATCGTCCTCATCCGCTGCAGCCTGAATTTGATATGTTTCATGAAAAATATTTAGCTTGACACAAAAAACGAACAACATAATTTTTCAAAAGATTAATAGAATAAGACGATTCAGCACTCAACCAGGGCTATGTTCATATAAAGAAAGTATAAAAGCAACAGAAACTGTAAATTGTGACATCCCCAAACACAACAGAACCTGCTCACCAAGGATATATCCATACAAAAAACACACACCTGGAAGTCTGATGCAAACGAAAAAACCTCACAGGTAGATCCAAATTGCAGCAGACCTGAACTCACGAAGTAGAACCTGAAGTAGGAACAAATAAGAATTTTATGACAATACTAAAGTGCTATGTCTTTTTAACAATCTTCTTATATCATGCCGACTAACTATTGCTAAACCCCTGAGTAATACCATAAATCATGATTTAAAGGTCTGTTTATAGACCCTTTATCTTCGATCTGTATCCTAGAGCCGATCAATACAAGCATAACTTTTTTGCCAAAGGGATAAAGGGACAAGAAACGATGATGGTCGAGGTATGGTATAGCAAAAGGAATCAGTTCTCCTGGAGTCTTGTGTAAAACATGTCCATGCGTGATACATGGTCCCCCAACTTCCATTGCATCAAATGTCAAGATCAAAGAAATGCAAACATTATCATTAGACTGATTTACACAAACTACCTTGGGTCATTTGACAACGTGATCTAGAAAAAATAATTCAAGCCAGCTACTATTTTCTATTGATCAATCTACTATTCCATTTACTCCCTCAGATCATAATTATTTCATTGACTTTCTTTGTTAACTTCACCATATTGATGTGGCGTTGTTAATGTAAAACTCATGTTTACTGATGTGGCGTTGTTAATGTAAAACTAATGTTTACTGATTATATTAATCAAGGTAAGGTATATGTAGATATA
>BQNB010202843.1:0-10807 GCA_026074375.1 Tanacetum coccineum
TCCTAATCATCCACCTTTGTCTCGATAGGTTGTGTAGCTCTTTGTGCTATATATTGTGAATGTGGTTATATTGTTAGAATATGCGTTAGCTATTTTAAACCTATTATCGCCACTTCTCATATTGCGTCAAACTTGATCGGGTAATTGATACAAAAGATCTAGTCCGAAAACCTCTTCTGGTAGCGGTCCCATAACTCCGGCCCCCTGATATACTTGGCAGCCCCCATATATATATGGGACCGCCAGTAGAAGAGTGATGTAATCTTTGATCTTAAAGTATTTAAATGGAAACGTATTCACCCCCCCCCCCCTCTACGGTTTCCACAAAACTAATACAGCGTATTCGACTCTATCATCAATACGGCGTATTCAGTTTACTGAATACGACGTAATAGGCTATTTGACAGTTTTCTTTCCAAGAAAATTTATTACAAGTTAAAATGGACGACCCCAAAAATTACTATAGAAGAATATATCATGCTTGAGGAAGAAAAAGCTCATAGGCATAGTAAGGTGTATAACTGGGAAACTGCTACGTACGGTATGATCTGGTGTAATGAAGACGTTCACGACCTCAGATCTGTTGAAACTGAATTCCCAGACATAGTCTTTAATGACGCGTTAACATCTAAAGTAGCACTCTCGTGTGAACCCATGGTAAGTTCTCTTAACGACTATGAAATTAACTTTAGAATATCGTTTGACGAATCCGATGATGAAGATTACACGGTAATTTATGACAAAAATTCGTTTTTTTATAAAATAATTTCTATCGACGATTTGAAAACGGATTCGGAAAATGATAATGATAAAGTCAAAATGCCTTCATTTCCATCACCCGAGCCTACGGTCAGTTATTTTTATGATTTAGACTTTTTTAAAGATTTCGAGAATGAATTTCCAGCCATTGTTTACAATGATGCTCTAACATCTAAATCAGATTTCCTAACTGAACCTACTATAAGTCCTCAACATATCGATGAATTTGATTTGAAAGATGAAACATCATTGTACGAATGTGATGAAAAGGAATGAAATGTTTTATACTTTAATGATCTATTTCCTTTTAAAGTAATTTATCTCGATGATTCAAAATCGGATAAGGACAATGATGATGATAAAATTGATATTAAACAATTTCCGTGGGGTAATGTAAGATATACCGATGTTGGTGCCTATGCACAAAGGTCAAATAAGCTTTTTGAAACAAGTCAAGATAGAATTAGTAAATTTTTCAAAACTAAATTGTTTATCAAGGATCTAAATGTTAGTATCATGACTTGGAATTATGTTATCAAAGGGATGTCATTCATTTTCCTAATCAAGAATTTGTATGTGCCATTTGGCATCCTATTCGACCCCAAATTGTTTTACAAAGATAGGATTAAATTGGGGCAATTCTAACTTAAATACTTTTCTGTAAACAAAAGTGCTTGTCGGGAGACAACCCGGAATGTAATTTCAATTTTATCGAGTCTGTCTTCCCAGGTACTTGATACGGCGTATCCAAACCCCATGGATACGTCGTATTGACTTTCTGGACGTTATCCAGTCTTTATTTTTAGCACAGTCTATACTGCGTATTCGTTAAACGAATACAACGTATTCGACACAGGTATCAATACGGCGTATCCTAAGGAATGTATATGGCGTATCGACATCCTGTATAGGTTTAGGTTTTATTTTGAGTCTAACCAAACGAATACACCGGGGATGGATTGCACTTGTTTTCCTATATTTTATACAGGACCTAGTGAAAGGAAATCGACGAATATTAAAGTGTTGGAGTCTTGAAAACTCAAGACGGCTGTTCAACACGAATTCTTGCTCAATGAAATTACATGGAGAATCACTACCGAGCAAATATCAGGGGAGTTTCTCATTCTAATTCTTTTTACTTCTTGTATTTTTAATGTTTTGTTAATACAACGAGGGAATTGTATAATTCAAGTGGGGGGATGGAATTAGAATGTTTACTTGTCCTATTTTTCACACTAAAATGCTTAAATTATGATCAAATTTAAAAAAAATTCAAGCATACTTTTGTGAAATTGCCTGTTACATAACCCGCACACAATAACCCTTATTAGATATATGCGGATTTAGCCTTATCCATTTCCAAATGTTTACCCAAATTCCACAAAATATGAGTGTGCCGGTGATGTTGTAGACATTAAAACTTGGCTTGGTATATCTATTCGACATCACAATGATGAGTACTATGGATTTAGATGGAGTAACTTGTTTAAATTGGTAAATTATTTGGATTACACCCAAAAAGCCTATACATGTTGCTTTATTAACTAACTACACTGGTTAGTTAATCCCCGTTTAAACCCTTTGTTTACTCTCATTATAAGAGTAAGATACCCCTAGAAAAACTCGTAGAGCCAATCTTTTAAGAATTACACCAATATTTGTTTCGTTACACCTTTACACCTTAGCCTACTGATTTGATGATAATAGGATATATAATATATACCTAAAATACCAAATTAATTATAGTATAGAGAGTATCCCGTTTGATAAGAAAATTGCTTGAGGATAAACAATATTTTATCTCCCGGATGTCGTATCCCGACAAGTGGTGAATTTGAAATTCACAAAAGTGTTTTGTTTTATGCTTGAATATCAAATATTTTGAATTTTGATTCTATTTCTAATAATGAAATGCAAAAACAAATAGAGGCAAGCAAACAAATAATGTAATTAAGGATTTAAACTAAAAACGTTAACGGGAATCTAAAAACGCGACTAATTTACCTAGATTATTAAAATTTAACCCTAAAATTATTTTTTTATTTTTTATAAATCCTAAATGACTGAAAATAATTTTAGAAAAAAGAATTATATTATTTTTATTTTTATTTTATTTATTATGAATTAAAAACAATTTTAATCTAAAAATAATACTAAAAATACTAAACTAATTTATAAAATTTCCAAAAAATTACTGAAAGTACTTAACACTACTACTAAAGTTAAAAAATTAAAACTGCTAAAAACGGGCTTATAAATAAGCCATGAAAAATCAAATAAGCTTAATAAGGCTAAAACTAAGTTTACTATAACTAATAAATGTTGCAAGGTTAAACATGAAAAAGTCCCAAGGGCAGATGGTGATGAGTGTGTGTGTTAAAACGTTGGTGTTATGAAGGAGATGTCACGTGTTCGAAACCTGTGGCCTTTCTTTTTGACAAAACATTTTTTTATTTGAAAAAGCTAAAGTATAAGCTAAAATACTAAACTTTTGAAAAGGACTTTTTGACAAAACTGAAAAAATAAGCTAGAATTAAGCAGATTAAAAGTGACAGTTTAAAAGAAATCTAACTTATGAATTATGAGCAAAACAGTTTTGGCTTTTTGGATTTAATAAGCTAAAGGAAAGGCAAATAAGCTAAAACAGACTTGAGGCCAAACCTAATAAGCACACAAGAAAGGAATTAAGCAAAGACAATAAGCTGGAAAGCACTTAAAGGCAATAAGACAAATAGACACTAAAACAGGCTAAGAAGGCTTTTTCACTACTTTTTTAAGCTAACCTAGGAACTAATTAGCATTTAGAATAAGCTAAAAAGCAAAACAAGCTTATGACAGCTTAATCCCTAGACCTAAAAAGCAATAGGGACTAGAAATTAGCAAACACATTAAGCTAAAAGGCAGTTAAGACAGCAGACTTAAAAATACTATTAAAGGACTTTATACTAACTTTAAGCTAAAAATATTAGGACTAATAAGCACTTAACATAAGCTATAAACCAAAAACAGATTAAGACCTAAACTAGAAGAACACAAATAAGCTAATACTCTGGTGGTTATGACTAACAATAAGCTAGAAAAGAAGGCTTAAAAGTGACAGACTTAAACTAATGTTTTTGGCTTTTTCTTTTTTTATAAAGGCTAGAAAGGCTAAATGCAGACCTAACAATAAGCTAGAAGAAGCAAATGAGAAAACTCAAAAAGTGAAAACAGATTAAAATTGATGTCTAAAGAGCTTATATTACCAATAACAGACCTTAAAACAAAATTTATCTTATCTAAATTGGCTAATGAAAACTGGCTTTTTTAAACTTTTGAAAATGAAACTTATGACAGTTTTTGACTCAATCACACAAAACAATTGCACACTTAATCTAGATCATTTTACTGCATTAAAGACTCATAAACTAGCATGAAAGTAACACCAAATACCCATAAATCAAAATCTAATCAAATGAGCTGAAATATCCAACTAGAATTCCACAGATTCAAATCATGGTTATATAATACCTAAAACTTAATATTAAAACTTTAAAAACTTATGGTAACTGACTTTTAGAACAAGTTTTAGCTGGTTAAAGTTGACTCAAAAGCAAAAATGGCTTAGGCAGCACTAACAAGTGTTAGTGCTGCTTGTGCCAAACACCCCCTTAAATCCTGTTTTTGCATTTTTAGATTACAAAAGTTTGAAATAAGCTAAAACAGATATAGAACTAAGCAAATAAAGGACAAATAAGCATAATCCAACAGATAATAAGCAATAATAAGCAGATCTATAAGCTAAACATTAATAAGCTAATATTTGAGTAAAAATAAGAAATTAAACTAGTACCTTGATCTTAGCCAAACAGGGATCTGTTTATGCTCTTAAGAGCTTAGATTTACAAGCTCCAGCTTGTTAGGAACAAGCTGGTGAGGTCTATAAGCCCTTCTATAATTGGCTTATCATTCAAATCAAAAACTGAGGTAATTTTAGGGGAGAATTTAAGTGAAAATCTAAACTCAGTTAAGCTTTTGAAGGCTTAACCGAGTGATAACAAGCTTATGCAGTAATTCAGAGCTTATAAGAGCTTATTAGGAGATTATGATCAAATTAAACAAAATTGCATTAAGGAAAAACTAGAATTGAACACGAAATTAAATGAAAATTGACTTTTATTGAAAATTGAAGTGATTACAATGCTTGAAAATAAATTACATGAAATTAAACTTATAAGCTATTAAAACGTTATTAACTACTAAAAACTTAAGCTAAAATCTACATCTCTTCTCTGTGTGATTTGCTCTGCTATTTATAATAATGTGAGGAAGATTCTAGCCCTTTGAGACGCTCCCCTATCATTAATCCTGGCCCTTGATTCTTGATTAATTCCCACGCAATCATTGGAGCCCATAGATCTAGTGCCAGCTAACATTAACCAATCATGGACTTGGGGATTGCCAGCGTGTCAATGATGGTGTCAGACGCGTCAGGAGATCTTCTAGAAGTACATCGATGCCCGTGTTTAGAGTAGATTTTACCCGTACTCTGTGTGGGGTGAAAAATAGAGGGAAGGGTGAAGATGATGTATACTAACTTTGACCCGTTTTTGACTCAAGGGATTTATAAATGGGTGTTGACCTGGGTTGAGGGTTTGGTTTGGGCTTGACTTGGGTTAAGGGTTAAACTAGTGAATTTGGACATGGACTTTTGTTTTTGTAAATGGATTTAGACTATTTTGTTATAGAAGGGCTTTTTAGGTTTAGGTTTATAAACTAATGGGCTTACCCGGCCCATTAAAATGGGTACGGGTTGTCCCATTAAATATAAATATGCCTTCGGTTTGATTTCTTACACTCTTTCCATTCCCGTGCTTAGTTTTGTCCGTTTTGCTTTGTTTGTGTCCTTTTATTAAATTTCCGTTACCTGCTAGAGATAATTGACAAAACACATATATACACTGCATTTTTCATGTATTTGTGGTCTATTAAGCTTATTTTAGTAAGGTAAAATAATATGTGATTAGACACATATCAAAAATCCCCCATACTAAGTTATTCCCATGTCCTCACGTAATGTCATAAACACACACTTAGAAAACAAAAAATTTCCACCCCTTAGACTAATTACCTTGAAAAGTAGCAAAGTGTTAATCTAAGGGGATTAAGAAATCACTAGTTTTGACAAGCCCTCCCTGTTTTACCATTTTTATGCATTTATTATTATTATTCATACATATCATAACTTTACGGAATAAGAAACATGGTATGTACTTAATTACACAAACCATTTACCTAGGAAAACGTGCATAAAAGACTAAAAACATACCAAGAATACATTGTATTTGTGTGTTTTGCATTTGTATTGTACAGGTAACGGATATCTAAGTAAAGGACAAAAACAAAGCCAAAAATGACAAAACTGAGCACGAGAATGGAAAAAGCGTGAAAAAGTCAACCAAAAAGTCAACCAAGTCAAGGTCAAAAGTCAAAGACGAAGCCGGAAATGAAGAAATCTTATTGGGTCAGCCCATTAAGACACCATGTATAAAAACTTATAAGTTTTAAAAGTTTTAAAACTTTTAAAAATCCAAAACCCCAACGACCCAATTACAAAGCCCAAACACTTAACAGCCTAACATAAGACTGTTAAAGTCATTTTCACCACAGGTCCCAAGAGGACCATCCATGCAATAAC
Organism: Tanacetum coccineum; assembly: GCA_026074375.1. Taxonomy (NCBI): domain Eukaryota; kingdom Viridiplantae; phylum Streptophyta; class Magnoliopsida; order Asterales; family Asteraceae; genus Tanacetum; species Tanacetum coccineum. Next base: position 6,437 of record BQNB010202843.1, read on the forward strand.
AACATACAACTAGGCTAAATGCCACCTTGGCAATCCTCTATAACCTCATTCATTGTTGGACAAAGACAAGAATTTAAGAGTTGAGATGAAAAGACTTGGAGGACACTCAAATCTGATGGCTAAGATGACTTTGTGACTTACTCACACAACTAGCACAACTGCCTTCTCACTCACAAAAGAAACACAAGTTAAGACCCAAGACTCTTAGCTTTTTAGTATAAATAGGATCACTTGTAGCCATGATAAGGCATATCTAGTTTAGTTTTACAGCTTATTGCAGTACTTTTTAACTTATTTAATTTCAAGTCTTGTACTCTTTTTAAAAAAAATTAATGAAATTTATGTTTTTGTGAAAAATTCTATTTTTAAGTTAATGCAAATTTATGTTATGAAAATTGGTATGTGTTTAATTACACATACCTTTGACCACTAAAACCGGACTTAAATGACTAAAAACGTACCAAAAATACATTGTATTTGTATGTTTTACATTTGTATTATGCAGGTACCACAGCTTATTTGGATGATAAGCCAGAAAAGGAAGGGCTTATAGGACAATACTAGCTTGTTTTTAAACAAGCTAGAGCTTGTTGATAAGCTCTAAGAGCAACTTTTATGCCCTTGTTTAAGCAGAGGGTTCTTGTAAAAGTTTCATTTTTTTCATTTTAATGTCAAAAGTTCATATTGCTTTATTCTTGCTTATCCATAAGGTTGCTTTATTATTGCATATTTCAGTCTATTTTGTCCTTTTGAAATATGTTTTGATCAGTTTTAATTGCTTAGTTGTAGTTTTAAATCTTTAGTTTTAAGAGTTTAAGTCAAAATTAGTTAAGGGCATCTAAAAAAAGTATCATTAGTTTTTTTTAGCTTGTTGTTTTCTAGTATTTGAATGTTAAATCTGTTCATGTAGTGTAAACTAGCTTAAAATATCGAGTATTAAGAAAAGTTTAGGTCTAAAAACTCATTTAACAAGTTTGAAAAAAGGAATTTATAACATAAAGGGGAGGTTTGGGATTAAGATGGCAAAACGGGTCAAATTAGTTTAAAACTGCTTTGGGTCAGTATGCCAACTTTAACAAGCCTTTTTTAAGTCATAATAATCTGTTTTTAAAAGTTTTAATGTTTAAAAGTAAGTTTTAAAGTTTTATTTACAAGTTGCTTAAATATGTGGTTCAAAAAACAGTTTAGCATAGCTTATTTGATAAAGCTTTTGAAAATAGTTTTTAAGTGTTGTTTTGATGTTGTTATTAGTGTCAAAATGCAGTAGAATAAGTGTTGTTTAAATTACTCTAGTTTTGTAAAAAGTTTACTCAAATCTGTCAAGTACCTTTCTGCCTTAAAAAAAGCCCTTTTTTAATCTTATTTTTAAGCTAGTAAAAATCTGTTTTAGGTCCTGTAATTTCTTGTGCAAGTAGTTAATAGTATAATCTTGATTTGTTTGAGCTTAGTTTTGACTTTAGTGCTTATTTTGCTAGCTTATTTTAAGTCTACAAAAAGCCTTTTTGTCTTTTAAAGAGAAAACTAAAATGTGTACAATCTGTGTAATCAGCTTTTTCACTTAGTTTTTTCATGGCTTATTTGTGTTTCAAAATACTTTTTCTTTGCTGATTTTAGAAGCTTATTGTATAAGCTTTTTAGCGGTATAAGTAATTAAGCTATAAGGATTTGTTTTCTAGCTTAAAAATAAGCTAGAAAGTGCCCCTTTGGCTGTTTGATTAGCAAGATTTGGCCTAACTGCTTATTAGCTTATTTTAACATTTTAGCTTTTACGATTGCTGAACTTGTGTTTCATCTTGCTTATAAGGTTAGTTTCAAGGTTCTGTTAGCTTATTAGGTTTAGGTTAGAGCTTATTTGAGTTTTTTTAGCATTTCTAGTCTAGAATTGTTAGTTTAAAAATCCTTTAAGTACTTCTGTCATTTTAAGTTTAATTTAGCTCAATTTAGTTGCTTATTTTTTAGCCCTAGTGCTTATTAGGTATGCTTGATAATCTGTTTTAGCTTTTTACTTCATCTTACAGCTTTTAGAGCTTATAATTAAGCTTAAAATTTCAAACAGTTTAGTCTTTTGTCATTTCAGTTTTTAGCTTAATTTTCAGACTTAGAGTGCTTATTTCTGAGCTTATTTTTAAGTTTTATAAAAAATCATTTTTTAGGTTGCTTATTTAGCTTATTAAAAGCTTTTTTTTAAAAGAAATTTGCAAATAAAAAAATATGTTGGGAGTTGAGGGAAATAAAGGGTGAGCAAGGCTCGAACCCCTGACCTCAACCTCACCACACCCAACATATTTAACACACATCACACAACCACTAGCGCCCTTGGGTCTTTTCCGTTTTACCTTGCACATATTATTCTTTTAACACCTTTTTGGCCTTTTAAGCCATAAGCCATTTTCGGCTTATTAACAGCTTATTTAGATAAGCTATTAACCTCATTTTATTTTTCATAGAACATGCTCACTTTTAACTACTTTTGGTAAATTTTTCAGATTTTTTATAAATAGTTTAGTATTTTTAATATTTAATTTAGATAAAAACCGTTTTTAATTCATAAAAAATTAAATAAAAGTCAAAAAAATATAATTTTTTTTAAAATTTTCTTTTATCATTTAGGATTGTTAAAAATTAATTTTGCTTTCGTAGGGTTAAATTTGTAGAATTTGGGTTTTTAAAGAACGGGATTTGGTCCCGTATCATTTTTCTTTGTTTTTTCACTTTAATTGCTTACGTTTTAGGGTTTCTTTTTTCTGTTCTTGCATTTCAGTCATTTAGGGTTTATAAAAAGTTAAAAAAACAATTTAGGATTAAATTTTGATAAATTAGGTTTTAAGTCATAGTTTTTAGTGATTTAGCTTTAATTAATTTCGTTTTTAGATTGCCTTACTTGTTTTTCCCGTAGAATTAGAAAAACCTGTCAAAATAATTGTTATTTAAACATCAAATATCAAACCGACTTTCGACTCTCAAATTTGCACTCCTTGTTGGGAAAACAACCTGGGAATATCATATACTACTCGGATTTCATTGATTTTCTTTCTTTAAACATTTTCAAGGGTCACTTGATTTGGTTTAGTTAATATAAGTAGTATTATTATTTATATATACCTAAAGTCAGAAATCAATGGTTAAGTTAGAAAGCTAACCGGGCTAAAGGCCTATGGAAATCCTCTTAGTAGGCCCATGGCCGACCACTATGGATTGTATAAAAGCCCTCTCTACACATGGAGAGGGTGTTGGTTGTTCATTTTTCTCACACACTTAATCTAATATTCTCTTCTTTGTTTTCTCTCTCTAAGTGTTCATCCAACCATATCTTTCTCTCTTTAAAACTCTCAACAAAACCATCACTATATGTGTTAAGATATTCTACAATTGATATCAAGAGCCATGGGGTGTTTGTGAAGGTTTTGTGTGTGTTTGTTACATTTTTTTTGGCGTGTTCTTGGTTCAAACATTTCAAAAGATTTTCATCTTTTGAGGTTTAAATCTTTTGAGGTTTAAAAACCATAAAGCTTGTAACTTTCTTCATTATTTATCTTAGTATAGGCTAGAAGTACAAGAAAATCTTTGAAAAACCATCAAAAACTTCATCTTTTTGAGTTTTTTTGGTTAGAAAAAGGGTTTTGTACCAAGAATCTTGATTTTAAAATTTTATTGTCAAAATGTTAAAGTTTGTGTTTTTAAGGTTTTAATAGTCTTAAATAGGTAAGACGTACAAGAATAATCAGGTAAAAACGTTAAAAAGTGAGTCTTTTTTAGATTTTTGAGTTTTGAGTTTCGAAGTGTATAAGGGCGAAGTATACAAGTTTCTTGGTCAGGCGAATTATACGAGTTTCTTGGTCAGGCACTTTATACATAATTCCTACAGGCGAATTATACGAGATTTCTTGGTCAGATGATTTATACATAATTCCTACCGGCGATTTATACATAATTCCAACAGGCGATTTATACGCATTCATTTGCAAGGGCGATTTATACAAAGGCGAATTATACGTGTTCGTTTCCAAGGGAGATTTATACATTGTTTCTTAAGGAGATTTATACATCATTTGCTTTGGTGATTTATACGCTTTGCTTGGGTGATTTATATACTTTCATTACGTAAATTATACGGTTGTTCTTTGATTTTTAAAATCTCGTAATAACTTGATTTCCCGGTTTTATCAAGAATTGTAAAATCCCATGTATTCCAACGACTTAACTTCATTCATCAAACCTCACTTTATCACAATAACCTCCAATCATTGTACGATCATTTTATCTTATCACATTAAAATGGATTCAATTATTCCACTTGGAAAAAAGAATACTCTTGCTAAGTATATGATACTCTCCGGTGCTGACAATCGTCCACCTATGTTGGACAAGGAC
>BQNB010202847.1:0-10806 GCA_026074375.1 Tanacetum coccineum
AATCGGGTCAACCCAAATATGAAATAGGGTCGGGTATCGGGTTCTAAATACTTTGTGTATTCGGGTTCGGGTCAACTCGACTTACCCGAGTTAGATTTTTTTTTCCTAATCTTTGTTTAAGTGAAAGGCCAAATTAAATGGTCCATGTTGCATCATATTCATAGTGTTTGTTACATGATCTGCAACTCTGCAATAAGCATTACTACAGGAGTAAAAACTAAAAAGAATACGTGGATATAATGACTGAATTGGTGTCTCATTATTAACTAAACATCTTCTATAAGCATGACTACATGAGTAAAAAGACTATGTGGACTTATGGTTCGTTATTAACTCGACATCTTCTATAAGCATTTTTTAACTACTAAGTCTAAGAAATCAAGTTCTGTGATTTTTTAAATGGCGCATACCCGAACCTTACTTGACCCAACTCGATTTGACCCGAACCCGACTACCTACATGTAATGGTACTACTTTTCTTGAATTTTTGCTGTCATTTTTTCAAGCTAAACAAACTGTGTATGGTGCTACGTGAAGATATAGTTAATGTTTAAATTTCAGATGGGTTTAATGCTTACTAATTCACATGGAACTTGTCATGGTTTTAAAGCTTACTATTTGAGCGTGTCAATTTATTTTTTGTTAATTTTATAAGCCCATAAAAGAATTGTCATGTTTGAAGCTTGGAAGGATCTAGAGGCGAAGAACATATGTCCATCTAGTTTTGGTAAATGTAAGATTTGAAGAACGCAGGGCAAGGATACGTACTTGTGATGTGTTATGTGCAAGGATATGAAGACACTTATTTAATTTTTCTATGTTAGGATCCTAAATATATTTATTGATTCTCAATATGCTATTAATGTATCTGATATATGGTTCTCCAATAGAAATATGTTAACATTTGGTTATTATGTTATTTGGCCAAGTTGTAGTTCTCGTTTCACAACAATGGGATTTTGCGCAGATATCAACAAATTTTCATTTTTTTTCATTGTTATTTGCAAAGCATGCTTCTAACTGAAACAAGTTGTGATATCAGTAAGTGTATCTTCACTTGTATCTTCGTTTTCTCACTCTTATCTAATTTAAAAGGTAAGTGTATTTGTTTGTTTTTGAAATATCACAAGTGATATTAGACATTAAATTTGTTTATGAAATATCACAAGTGATATTAACATTTGGTTATTATGTTAACATTTGGTTATTATGTTATTTGGCCAAGTTGTAGTTCTCGTTTCACAACAATGGGATTTTGCGCATTCAGAAACAAGTAGTCATATCAGCAAAAAAAAAAAAATCATTGTTATTTGTAAAGCATGCTTCTAACTAAAACAAGTTGTGATATCAGTAAGTGTATCTTCACTTGTATCTTATCTAATTTAAAAGGTAAGTATATTTGTTTGTTTTTGAAATATCACAAATTATGTTAGACATTAAATTTGTTTATGAAATATCACAAGTGATATTAGACATGTCATATAAATTAATGCAACACTTGTTTGGTTTTGAGAATACGTCGAGTTTTTATTTTCATAGTTTGCTTCCTTTTTATTTGTTGGGAATAAAGGCATCTCAAGTTAATACTGCTGACTGAAGAAACTACTGCTGCTGAAGATTAGAAGAAATAGTTTAAGTCATTAGTACTGCTAATGTATTAGTTAGTACTGCCAGTACAAAGTGTTAGTACTGCCAGTTTAATTAGTATTGTTAGTTATGTAGTTAGCACTGTTGGTATAATAAATAGTTACTACTGCTAAAGTGATATGCATGATATATATTAGGAATAGATATGCATTGATCATTTGACGCGTTTTGTAAGCCCATTAGGGTTGCATTGGTGTATAAAAGGAACCCTAAGGCATAGATCTAGATATCAGTTTTCACATTAGTTTTTCATATTAGTATTCATAGATTGCATAACAATCATAGTTAGTGTTCATATCTATTTTGTAATTTAAAATAGTATTCAATATATTAAAAGTTTAGCAAAGATTTTGTTTTACTGTTTCATTGTTCTTTTTAGTATTTGCAAACTAGATTCCGCATAGTTTGTGATATTCTCAATCTTAGTTTATACTATAGTTGTCTTGGATCTATCCAGTATAACTAAGCTTTAACAAGCTAAGTAAGATCTGTCAAGAAGGGATCAACATTATTTAATTTGTATTTGTAAGTGATAGTTGTTTATCACTTGTGATATAATATTGTTTAAAAGTTGAAAGTCTTAGTCACTTTAGAGTAATATCTCAGGTGATATAGCCAGACATGAATGCTGTCTTTTTTTGCTCATTTTATTGCTTTATCACTTATGATATTACTCGTATGTAAAATACCAGAACTAGTGTTACATTCTATTGTTTTATCGCATGCAATATTACTCATATGTAGAATACCAGAATTAGTGTCACATTATATTGCTTTATCACATGAGATATTACTCTTAAGTAACTAAGAACGATACTCTTTATTTTTCTTACAATATTATATCACAAGAGAAAAATAAATGTCACTTACAAATATCAAAATGAATAAAAAAGAAGCAAACTCTGAAAATAAAAACTTGATGTATTCTCAAAATCAAGGGTAATAAGAGTTAAGCCACAGGTAAATCTTAGTTGATAAAAGTTATATTTATCACTGGTGATATTATAATCTCAGGGGTAATCAGTGTTAAGCCACGGGTGAATTTAGTTAATAAAGGTTTCAAAGGTGGTTTTGGCAACTGTGAAGGCTGATGTTATTTCCAAATAGTCTTAGAATATCACATGTGGTAAAACATAAAGTCAATAATGACAATAAAAAACAAAAACTTTAATACATTTGATAAAAGTGACACTTCATTTATTATCATTTGTGATATTATACATCATTCAATTATACCTTGATTTATCATTAGTGATAATTAATTAATTTAGCATTGCTCACATTATATCACAAGAGATAAATAAGTGTCACTTACAAATAACAAAATGAATAAAAAAGAAGCAAATTATTAAAATAGAATCTTGACGTATTAGCAAAATCAAACAATTGTTGCATTAATTTAGCATTGCTTTTGAGCAAAATAAGAATTTACGTAAATAGGCTTAACCTTTTTGTTCCTACTAACAGTATAATATCACAAGCGATAGATAGCATTGATTACATGTTAAAAATTTCAAAAATAATCGCAATTAGTCTCATAGTATATTGCTTTATCACATGTGATATTAATCATAATATGTAATACCATAACTAGTGTCACATTATATTGCTTTATCACATGAGAATTTATTATTATTTATTTATCGCTGGTGATATTACAATGTCGGTGGAAATAAGTGTTAAGCCACGAGTGAATCTTAGTTAATAAAGGTTCACCTTTATTTATCACTAGTAATATTACAATGTAAGGTTGTTAAGCCACGGGTGAATCATAGTTGATAAATGTTATATTTTCATCGATGATATTACAATCTCAAAGGTAATCAGTGTTAACCCATGAGTGAATTTTAGTTGATAAAGGTTATATTTATCACCAATGATATTACAATCTCATGGGTAATCAATGTTAAGCCATAGATAAATCTTAGTTAATAAAGGTTCCGAAAGCAGATTTGGCAAGTCTGAAGGCTGATGTTGTTTTCAAATAGTCTTAGAATATCGCATGTGATAAAGAAAGTTTATGTATATATCACTTGTGATATTATACCTAGTGGTTAGGGGTTAGGGGTTTTGGTATATGGTTTAGTGGTTAGGGGTTTAGGGTTTTTTGTATAGTTTTTAAAGTTTATGTATATATCACTTGTGATATCATACCTAGTGGTTAGGGGTTTAGAGTTTTTGGTATAAGGTTTAGTGGTTAGGGGTTTTAGAATTTTGGTATAGATTTCAAGTTTATGTATATATCACTTGTGGTATTATACCTTATGGTTAGAGGTTCAGGGTTTTTGGTATAGGGTTTAGTGGTAAGGGGTTTAGGGTTTTTGATATAGATTTTAAAGTTTATGTATATATCACATGTGATATTATACCTAATGGTTAGAGGTTTAGGGTTTTTGGTATAGGGTTTAAGGTTAGGGGTTTTTAAGGTTTTTGGTATAGAATTTAAAGTTTGTGTATATACCACTTGTGATATTATACATAGTAGTTAGGGGTTTTGGGACTTGGTATAGATTTTAAAGTTTATTTGTATATCACTTGTGATATTATACCTAGTGGTTACTGGTTTAAAGTTTTTGGTATACAGTTTAGTGGTTAGGGCTTTAGAGTTTTTGGTATAGATTTTAAAGTTTATGTATATATCACTTGTGATATTATACATATTGGTTAGGGGTTTAGGTTTTTGGTATTGGGTTTTGTAGTTAGGGGTTTAGGGTTTTGAGAAAGTTTAGCTACTTTTACCATATGTGAAGTTATACGAACTTCAGATGCTAATGGTTTCTGAAAAGAAGCAGCTGAAATGGTGTATAGATTTTAAAGTTTATGTATATATCAATTGTGATAATATACCTAGTAGTTAGGGGTTTAAGGTTTTTGTGATAGGGTTTAGTGGTTAGGGGTTTAGGGTTTTTGGTATAGGGTTTATTGGTTAGGGTGGGGGTTTAAGGTTTCTGGTATAAGGTTTAGCGGTTAGAGGTTTGGGATTTTGGTATAAGGTTTTTTGGTATAGGGTTTAGTGGTTAGGGATTTAGGGTTTTTGGTATAGATTTAAAGTTTATCTATATCAATTGTGATATTATACCTAGTGGTTAGAGATTTGGAGTTTTGGGTATAAGGTTTAATGGTTAGGGGTTTAGGGTTTTTGGTATAGATTGTAAAGTTTATGTAGATATCACTTGTGATATTATACCTAGTGGTTAGGGGTTTAGAGTTTTTGGTATATGGTTTAGCGTGGTTAGGTGTTTAGGGTTTTTGATATAGATTTTAAAGTTTATGTATATATCACATGTGATATTATACCTAATGGTTAGAGGTTTAGGGTTTTTGGTATAGGGTTTAAGGTTAGGGGTTTTTAAGGTTTTTGGTATAGAATTTAAAGTTTGTGTATATACCACTTGTGATAAATTTTTAGTTAAACATTAGTATTTAGGGGTTATTGGGACTTGTATAAGATTTTAAAAGTTTAAATTGAAATATCACTTGTTGATATTTATACCTAGTGGTTTACGGGTTTAAAGTGTTTTTGGTGTATAACAGTATTAGTGTAAGGGCTTTAGAGTTTTTGGATGAGATTTTAAAGTTTTATGTATAGATCACTTTGAGATATTAAATCATATTGGTTATCAGGGGTTTAGGTTTTTGGTATTGTGTTTGTAGTTATAGAGGGTTATAGGGTATTTGAGAACGTTTTAGCTACTTTTTAACCAAATTTAAGTTATACGAAACATCAGATGCTAAATGTATTCTGAAAAGAACAGAGCTGAAATGGTGTATAGATTTTAAAGTTTATGTATATATCACTTGTGATAATATACCTAGTAGTTAGGGGTTTAAGGGTTTTTGTGATAGGGTTTAGTGGTTAGGGGTTTAGGGTTTTTGGTATAGGGTTTATTGGTTAGGGAGGGGGTTTAAGGTTTCTGGTATAAGGTTTAGCGGTTAGGGGTTTGGGATTTTGGTATAGGGTTTTTGGTATAGGGTTTAGTGGTTAGGGTTTAGGGTTTTTGGTATAGATTTAAAGTTTATCTATATCAATTGTGATATTATACCTAGTGGTTAGAGATTTAGAGTTTTGGATATAAGGTTTAATGGTTAGGGGTTTAGGGTTTTTGGTATAGATTGTAAAGTTTTTATGTAGATATCGACTTGTGTATATTATACCTAGTGGGGATAGGGGGTTTATAAGTTTTTGGTATATGTTTAGCGTGGTTAGGTGTTTAGGGTTTTTGATATAGATTTTAAAGTTTATGTATATATCACATGTGATATTATACCTAATGGTTAGAGGTTTAGGGTTTTTGGTATAGGGTTTAAGGTTAGGGGTTTTTAAGGTTTTTGGTATAGAATTTAAAGTTTGTGTATATATCACTTGTGATATTATACATAGTAGTTAGGGGTTTTCTGGACTATGTATAGATTTAAAGATTATTTGTATATCACTTCTGTGATAATTATACCTAATTGGGTTCCTGTTTAAAAGTTTTTTGGTATATCAGTTTAGTGGTTAGGCCTTTTAAATTTTTTGGTATAGATTTTGAAGTTTATGTATATATCACTTGTGATATTATACCTATTGGTTAGGGGTTTAGGTTTTTGGTATTGGGTTTTGTGGTTAGGGGTTTAGGGTTTTTGGTCTAGATTTTAAAGTTTATGTATATATCACTTGTGTTATTATACCTAGTGGTTAGAGGTTTAATGTTTTTGGTATAGAGTTTAGTGGTTAAGGGTTTTGGGTTTTGGTATTGATTTTAAAGTTTATGTATATATCACTTGTGATATTATGCCAAGTGTTTAGGGGTTTAAGGTTTTTGGTATAGATTTTAAAGTTTATGTCTACATCACTTGTGATATTATACCTACTGTTTAGGGGTTTAGGGTTTTGTTATAGATTTTAATGGTTTGGGTTTTAGGGTTTTTCATATAAAGTCTAAGTGGTATTTAGGGGTTTAGGGGTTTTGGTATAGATCTAAGTGGTTAGGGGTTTAGGGTTTTTGGTATAGATCTAAGTGGTTTGGAGTTTACGGTTTTTGGTATATGTTTTAGTGGGTAGGAGTTTAGGGTTTTGGTATATATTTTAAAATTATGCATATATCATTTGTCATATTATACCTATTGGTTAAGGGTTTAGTGTTTTTGGTATAGATTTAAGTGGTTAGAGGTTTAGGGATTTAGGGTTTAGTGTTTATGGTTTTTGCTATAGATTTTAAAATTATGTATATATCACTTGTGATATTATACCTATTGGTTAGGGGTTTAGGTTTTTTGGTATAGATTTTAGTGGTTAGGGGTTTAAGGTTTTTGGTATTGATCTAAGTGGGGTTTAGGGTTTTTGGTATAGATCTAAGTGGTTAAGGGTTAGGGTTTTTGGTATAGATCTAAGTGGTTAAGGGTTAGGGTTTTTGGTATATGTTTTAGTGGTTAGGGGTTTAGGGTTTTTGGTATAGATTTTAAAATTATGCATATATCACTTGTGATATTATACATATTGGTTAAGGGTTTAGTGTTTTTGGTATAAATTTAAGTGGTTAGGGGTTTAGGGTTTTAGGGTTTTAGGGTTTAGGGTTTAGGGTATAGATTTGAAAATTATGTATATATCACTTGTAATATTATACCTATTGGTTAGGGGTTTAGGGTTTTTGGTATAGATCTAAGTGGTTAGGGATTTAGGGTTTTTGGTATAGATCTAAGTGGGGTTTAGGGTATTTGGTATAAATCTAAGTGGTTAGGGGTTTACGGTTTTTGGTATATGTTTTAGTGGTTAGGGGTTTAGGGTTTTTGGTATATATTTTAAAATTATGCATATATCACTTGTGATATTATACCTATTGGTTAAGGGTTTAGTGTTTTTGGTATAGATTTTAGTGGTTAGAGGTTTAGGGTTTTAGGGTTTAGTGTTTAGGGTTTTTGCTATAGATTTTAAAATTATGTATATATCACTATTATACCTATTGGTTTGGGGTTTAGGGTTTTTGGTATAGATTTAAGTGGTTAGGGGTTTAGGGTTTTTGGTATAAATCTAAGTGGGGTTTAGGGTTTTTGGTATAGATCTAAGTGGTTAGGGGTTTAGGGTTTTTGGTATATGTTTTAGTGGTTAGGGGTTTAAGGTTTTTGATATAGATTTTAAAATTATGCATATATCACTTGTGATATTTTACCTATTGGTTAAGGGTTTAGTGTTTTTGATATAGATTTAAGTGGCTAGAGGTTTAGGGTTTTAAGGTTTAGGATATAGATTTCAAAATTATGTATATATCACTTGTGATATTATACCTATTGGTTAGGGGTTTAGGATTTTTGGTATAGATATAAGTGGTTAGGGGTTTAGGGTTTTTGGTATAAATCTAAGTGGGGTTTAGGGTTATTGGTATAGATCTAAGTGGTTAGGGGTTTAAGGTTTTTGGTATATGTTTTAGTGGTTAGGGGTTTAGGGTTTTGTTTTCAAATAGTTTTAGTGTCATATTCAATTGTTTTATCACAAATGATATTACTCTTTTTCAGAATACCATAATTAGTGTCATATTATATTGATTTATCACATGAGATAGTACTCTTAAGTAATTAAAAATGACAATTTAAATACTCTTCATTTTCCTTACACTGTTACTGCAGACTGGTATGGCACTGGATTAGTTTTTGTTTTAAGGATTGCTTTAATAATAAAGTATATTCGGATGTAATAGTTTAAGTCGATGATGGTTTAAAATGCTTATAAGTTAAACTGTATTATATGACATGTCTAATATCACTTGTGATATTTCATAAACATAGTTAATGTCTAATATCACTTGTAATATTTCGTAAATAAACAAGTATGATTTTTAACCTTTAATATCACCTGAGATATTTCATGTATTTTTTTTTATATATAACACATATAAGTTTTCAAATATTTTTATATTTTCAGTAACACGATGATTTTGTTGCCTAACATCGCAAATAGACAAGCACATAATTTTTGTTACTGTCGGTTTCATGTTGCTTAAGAATGAAACGTTGCTCAAAAGTTGTGTTCTTTTTAGAATTTATAACATGTAGTCAATATTATCTATCATTTGTGATATTATACTCTTAGTAGGAATAAAAGGTTTAAGTCGTTTAGCCAAATTCTTATTTTGCTCAAAAGCAATGCTAAATTAATGCAATACTTGTTTGATTTTGAGAATACGTTGAGTTTTTATATTCATAGTTTGCTTCCTTTTTATTCATTTTCATATTTGTAAGTGACAGTTATTTATCGCTTGTGATATAACACTGTAAGGAAGAAGAAGATTATTTAAGTTGTTCTTAGTTAGTATTGAAGAGTAATATCTTACGTGATAAAACGATATAATGTGACATTAATTCTGGTATTCTACATATAAGTAATATCTAATGTGATAAAACAATAGAGTGTGACATTAATTCTGGTATTTTACATATGAGTAACATCACACGTGATAAAGTAATAAATTGACCAAAATTGTATACCATTCATGTTTGATTATATATATTTAAATAACTTAAAAGTATTTAAGTCTATATCATCATGTACAAGAATCAACGTAATGTTCATTAACAAAAAGTTATACAATAAAATAAACAGAAATAAAAGATCAAGAATCATATAAATTTTCAAACCCCATTAAAGAATCCCCAATCTTATCTTTTGGAAATTCTGAAACTAGCTTGAAAAGATAATACTAGTTCATTGACAAAAGATCCATCTAAAGAATGCCAACGTCTGTTGTATTGAGAAATAGCTTTAAATCACCATTACTTATCTCACAATATATCTTATAAATGCTTTTAGCGAGGCTTAAACCACAACTTTTAAATTTATGAGAAAATGACATACCTCTAAACCAAAGAACTTGGTGACATTTTTCATTGTGTTCTCAGCATCATCAACAACTACCGAGGTCGTATCGCTGTTACCGTCTAGTTAAATCACACAATAGCTTTAACAATCACATTTTTTATCTCACATTGATCCCGCTGCATCGCACGTGTATGTGCTAGTATATACATAAAACATAGAACTTAAAACAAATATTAGACCATTCAATAATAAACATGGTTAGCACACAGTCCATGGCTTAAACATATGAATCATTTTTAGGTGCACGAACCATTAATACTCTTCGATTGAAGATTGCCTCCAAATTTCTTCTTGTGAGTAGTTAATCGCAAGATAAAGGAATGCTCTTAAAACACACATAGAACTTTAATTCACACATAAAAATAAACATTATTGAAACTAACAGCCAATAGAATTTGAGTCCATGAAGAAACAAAGAAAATAAGGTGATATAGTATTAAGCCAAAATTTCCAAAAGCAAAAATAGTATTTGTCATATTTCAACACAAAATATAAAGCAACAGATCAAAACGCCTAGCTAGCTAACACATCTTAAGCTTCTGTAATGGGGTACTCAAAACACATCTTTACCAGAAAGCTTCCTGTAGCAAGTTACAATAAAAAATGCTTCCGAAAATAAACACTACTGAACAAACGACCATTAATACCAATTTTACATAACAGAATTACAGAACACGTCAATCCTAAGGAAAAATAAACTCTCAAATGAAGAAAAATAATCCAACTAAAAGAATTATATCATCTTGTGATTCGAAGAAATCATGATCTCTGATCACTTTTTAGGCACACCGATCTTCATGAGAGCCACGTAAGCAATAAGACGATAACAGACCATCGTTATAAGCAGAGCACCAAGCGATAATACTTCCCGACCGAGCCCAATACTCTAAATAGCTGGATAATCAGCAACCAAGCAACCAAAGAGGTCTGCTTACCACAGTGATAGGTTTGGTCCTTCTCATATTGAGATCCCAACAAGAGCTTGTAAGTATGATGCATATTTGATCCACGATATGAAAGGTGGTACATTTTTAACGTAGTATCCACCTGCTAACATGAAGGATAACATGATCACAGATCCTAGAACAACGGCTGATTTGAGGTCCATGACGAGTGCACCAAGAGCAAGTCCTAGTCCTTGTGAGACCAATACGCTTAAGAGAATTGTAAACATTGCGTATAAAAAACTTCCAACGTCTGGTTTGAGCCCAGCCATCCAGTAGGACAGTATCCAATGTCTGGTCATGACTTGTTCTTACCATGAAATAAGATGAAAGTTTGTACATTCCTGAAGATCTTTCTTTTTC
>BQNB010202850.1:0-10806 GCA_026074375.1 Tanacetum coccineum
TCTAAACCAATGAAAACCCCCATGTCCTCCGATACCAAACTCACGAAAGACGAAGAGTGTGAGTCGGTAGATAGTACCAAGTATCGAGACATGATAGGTAGTTTATTATACCTAACGGCAAGTAGGCCCGATATCATGTTTAGTGTCTGCCTTTGTGCCCGCTTCTAAGAGGCTCTCAAAACCTCTCACCTTGAAGCGGTTAAGCGTATCTTCCAATACATTAAAGGTACTACGCACTTAGGATTATGGTATCCTAAGGGGACCGGCATGAAAACAGTAGTATATGACGACTCTGATCATGTAGGAGATTATGTGGACCGAAAGAGCACTAGCGGTATTTGTACGTTCGTGGGATGTTGTTTGACATCTTGGTTCTCGAAGAAACAAACCACTCTTGCTATATCAACTACCGAAGCCGAATATGTAAGCGCCGAAAAGGCATGTCAACAAGCACTATGGATGAAGCAAGCTCTTATCGACTACAACGTTCGACTCGACGACGTCCCGATCATGTGTGACAATAAAGGCTCGATACACCTTAGCAAAAACCCGGTGCAACATTCTCGAACCAAACACATCGAAATTCGTCACCACTTTCTTCGTGATAATATCCAGAAAGGACATATCTCAATCGAAAAAGTGCCGTCCGTCGACAACATCGCCGAAATTCTTACGAAACCCCTTAAACGTGAATCGTTTAACTATCTACGTCTTGGTTTAGGAATGATGGAACACATTCTATAAATCGTATTAGTCCGTTTCTCTTTCTTCTGTCTCAATTCTAGTTCGCGTTTCATTCCGCGTCGTGACAATTTAACTACTTCATCCGAAGCTAGTTAGACATTTTTAATTAGCGAAATGCAAATTAAAGCATCACTCCTCTTTGTAAATTTTTTGTCAAAACTAAGTCCAAAATCTCTCGTTGAGGGCGGCCCCCATATCTCAGGCGACCCCTAAACATTTTCAGGCGCCCCCCTTATCGATATGGGACCGGCAACAGTAAACTCGTGTATTTCACACTTAGTCAAAATTTTCTTAAACTAAAAAACCAAACACACCCCTTCTCTGCAGCAGCGACGAAAACGAACCAAAACAACCCAAAACTCAAAATCAACCATTAAAACACTAATTGAAGATCAAAACAACACCTACAATCATTTCTAACACCATAAAGATCATCAATTGTAAGTCATGTCATCTATTTTCTTTCAATTTAAGTTTAGGGTTCATGATTAACACTAAAAATTGAAATTGGAGATTTTTAATTTTTCTTTCAATTTTGTACAATTAGGACTCCTAGGTTACAATGTATAACTAATATGCTTCCTGTAGACATAAGATTTGCATACATAAGTGAGTTTGTCAAAAAATTAATTTCGAACCAAAACCCCAATTTTATTTTCAAATCACTCACGTTAGGAACCAAATAAAATTGTTGTTATGCATTGTTAATGCAACTTAAAAACGTTTTTAAACACATGCATAATGATCTCATGAACAAAGGTCGAGATACATAATTCATATGTGTTTTTCGACATGTTTGGATGAGCAAAATCAAACTAAGGAGCGTTTGGATAAACTCTTAGGATTTTAATTTTAGGCCGAGTTAATCATTACTCCACATTTGTCGCATATATGCACACACTAGAAACAATGCCCATAAAATATTACAAGAAAACGGTAATAAAATGTGACTCAGTTTTTTTAGGTAATCATGCCTCGCAAATCATCCGAAGACTATAAAAATACAAGACATTATATCCCAATGATTTCCCATGAATACCGTTCACCTATAAAAGAAAAACTAAGAAACCTTGAAAGTCGCTACATTCATGAGGGCCGGGTGGTTTTTAATGACTTTGCGGATCTAAACTATGTTCGGTCTTTGTTCAGCTTTGTAGAATTTGAGTGTCTTCTTGAAATCAATGACCAAATTTGTCCTCGCTTCATACTTGAATTTTATAGTTAATTTCGATTGAACTATTTTGACGAGGGTTAAATGTTTGTCGAATTTGTAATTCAAAATCAATTCTTTTCTTACTCTCTTGAAGATTTTGCTCAAATTCTTGACATACCTTGTAAGGGTGCTCGTGTCTTTACTGACAGATGGTCACTTGTCGAGTTGGCATATGGTGTCCCTTCGGAAGGTCCATATCAAACCAACCCTCCTTCTCCCGATGACATCATTTCATTTATTCGAACTGATAGAGAAGATCAAGTCACTCGCATCCGTCATGAGCAAGAAATTGATGTCCAAGATCATCAAATTCTCATTCATGAAATTGTGTATACCTTAAAACCTTTGGAAGAAATTATTTGAGAAAATGTCTTTTGTCTGGGGGGGGGGGGTAATCAGGACTATGTTCCCGCGTGTCTTTGTTACATGCTTTATTGTGTTGCAAACTCTGAAAAATTCAATCTTGCCTATTACATGGTGAAACGAATGGAGTGGGTCACTAAACAAAAGAGGTTAATTTTACCCTATGGTATGTTATTAACTCGTTTGTTTAAGTTTTTCATGAATGAATGTCCTGAGTTGTCAAACGAGTCATATGTCTTGTAAGATCATGTCATGAATCCTCTTACCACTCAACAAGAGCGAAAGACTAGAAAGGATTGTGGCATGAGAAGAGGTCGTCACCCCACTTCTTCTTCCTCTGCTGTCGATCAAACCTGCCTTATCACATTTCTTCACGATTGATGATGTTGTTGTTGGTTATTGACAGAGGGGCCCTATGCGTGCAAGCACTTCTTCCCCACTCCGCTTTGTTAATTCTTTAACAAATGATGTTCCTTAAGTCTTTCAAAACCCCCCCACCACCACCCCTTACATGACCCTATCATGAAATCATTTTACACCGCCAAACCGAAATCATTAACCGTTAAGTTCAGTTAAGAGATGAGCATCGTGGTGGATTAATGTCAATTGGAAACGGCCTCAGAAACTTATAAAGAAACATAAAGAAGTGAGCAATGTGGAAAATTGCTTTATGACATTATTAATTATATTATTTACTACTTTATGAAGCTTAAGTACTTAAACTCATGATATTTAGTGGTAACTTAGTACGTAGTACGGGCAACATAACTTGCCTTGGATGATCATTCCATTTTATCATCCTAAACACTTAATTGCATGCACCTTGATACGCTATGGTTACTTATATGATACTATGCATGCTTATTTCTTGGTCAATTCGCCTACATGTGCTTCTTTAATAGAATTTAGGATAGTTGATTTTGTGAATTTGATTATTAAGTATTAGATGATTCATGATGAAATAGGATTGACTGAAAAAGGGGAAATCTAGGAAACTTCTTTTGTACACGATTTACAAGAAAAACTAGGAAATTTTTCTGTCTCCAGAGTACGGCCCCCATAAATAAGGGGCGGCCCCCTAATATATCTGGGACCGCCAGGCATATATGGGACCGCCATTAGAGTCACGAAATTTTTTACTGTGACTACCTGATTTTCTATGCAGTTGACTAATCTCTCTTAGGCCCAGCTAAACTTCCTGCATTTTGCTAAACCAATTTTGGAATCTATCCTCTTAACCCTCATGCTTTTCTACTTTGATCCTATGCTTCCTAATTAAATAGGCCATCCTTCCCACTCTTCTTACCATCTTCATTTTCTTTAAACCATTCTACCATGAATTCCACTCAAGTTTTTTTTTTGGTAAAAGGTGAATTATATTACTAATAAGAGATAAGTACAAAACTTAAAAAGGAATTGGACATGCCCAAACCTTATACAAATGACAATACAATAGACATCCTAGCAAAGGATATCAGACAACAAACTGATCTAACAAATCAAAACAGAACAAACAAACTAACATATCATCCTTCTAACCTAAAATTCACAAGCCAGTGTAGCTTAGAACTAGATTAGGAAACCATGGAGAAACTCCCTCCTCTATGCTACATTTCCCCCTACAAACACCCTACCTATGCCAAAGGATCCCAACCTTTAGCATAGAGGCTTTTATAAGAGGCATCACAAGAGGAAGGATAAAACTCCTGTTCACACTAAGATCCACCACCAAATTGCTACATTTCCATAACTGGCATCGCAAAATGGCTAGGAGTTACTCAGGGAAACAATCCCACTTGGCTACATTTCCATAACTGTTACCTAACAGCTTGGAACACAAGAGCAAGGCATTCACCAAGTTTGGGCCCAACAACCCAAGGCATAAATCAACCTTATGATGAAAGTTGAGCCTTTAAACAATGAAACCGATAGCCCACTTTGTCAATGTTTCACAGTAAGATTAAGACAAGGAAAGGTTTTTATCATCAAGATATTAGGCCCTCTGCATGTTTCTTACAAGGCTGCTACTATATATCCAAGCCATATCCAACATACTACTTCCACAATGTAGCAGTCCTTATAAGAAACTCCACAAAAATTCCATAAAACAGTTTCCCAAACACTCTATAAACTAGAGTAGAGGAACTTTTCCAGCTAAAATTATCATTCCTCATGTAGAAACCAACATTCATCTTTATTCAGCGGCAATTAAATCACCATTATGTCATATTAGCTCCCACTTTCTGCACAAGTTTATCACACATTTGGACTTTTTGACTTGAATACTCAGGAGCTTGCTTTTCATAGTCTTTAATAAGCTTGCTTACAACATCCACTGATCTCTTCTCAGCTTTATAAAATCCTCTTATTCCTCTCGTGTCAAACATAATAAACAGTAGTTGCTAAAAGAAGCTTATCTACTACATTTCCAAATTTACTCACCATGGTTCTTCTTCCCAATTCATTGCATAACACCTCTATCTGATTATGATTCCCAAACTTGTAAGAAAACTTAGGTAACATCCCCTACCATAATTTTTAGCAAAATTCACATTGAAAAAATTAGATGTTTATGTGGGAAAAATCCCCCCTATAGTGTTGCATAGTACCACATAACATTTGTCCTCTTTATCTCAATTCTCATTCCTATCCTGAGTGAGTATCTCTTATGAATACTAGCCATAGAATAAATTCCATTTTTAGGATAAACTGATTGAACCAGATGACTGATTTCCATTCTATAGCAGGCAAAGACTCTCTCATATCAAACCAAGCTTGCCTAGTTGAGAAACACACTTTTTTATAACGCATATAGATGACCCAAACATTAGCCACCATGATCCTCATTCTCAGATATGCATAGAGGATTCATAATATTTAGGTAGTACTTCAAAAATTACTAACCATACCACTATATGCCCACTTCCACTTATTATCACTTATAAGAATCAAGACACCTAATCATTCCCATTGGGCAGCCCTGCCTCATAAGATCCCTTGAGATATAACATCCCCAATAGTCCCAAAAGAGTTCCATTTATCATACCAAATGGAAATTTTGTTTCCCATACCAACTTCATACAACACATGGTCTTTAATTTTGTATCTGATATGCATCATTGTTTTCCATCCCCACCTGTCATTGTTCTCCACTTGCACAGCCCAAACACTTTTGCTCTTTAATTCTACTATATTGCTCAAGCTTATTCTTCTAACCCTTCTAAGAAAATCAAACTAACCATAATCCCTCCTAGACAACTATTTGTTAACATTTCTAGTGATGAAGATGTTACCACCACACCATCTCTTACAACAACTTCTTCATCTCCAACTCCTCTAAATGCACCATCCAAAACTTCATCTACCAATCAAACCTCATCAAGCCAAGAGAACACATCTACTCTTATCCAATCAAAATCTTTAAATATCCCCACCATCATTTATCAAATGAACAACCACTCCTCAACCTTGAACCCTTTGCTGACCACATCTCGGAGTTCCTCCTCAGACCTTCAAATCCTCAAACACTTCAAAAGTCATACCTTCTTAGATATCCCACTTTCTTTGCACCAATCACTCCATCTTTAATCAACATAACACCACAACCACAACTCAACCACCTCACATGGGTCATCCCCTTTATACTTAAACTATCATGGTCTATCATGGGTCAGACCTTGTCTATGTTGTTTTCACAACCGCAATCTTATCTTTTCTCATAAGGATGAAAATAACCTAATGTTTGCTCACCTGTTGATATCTTATCATCACCACCATCAAAAATTCACACTCTCCACCTAACCCATTAAAAATTATGTCCATATCACCCTATATTTGATCACCCTTAACGCCTATTGCTCAAAGACCATTCCTATGAATCAAGGATCAATCTAGGACTATTCCATGATATCTTATCTACCTTTTGTAGTAAGTTTAAAATTGTGATTAGTGAATGAATGAATAATTCTTTGTATACGGTTCCTTAGTTTTATTTTTATTGCAATTAATGAATAAAGGCACTTTATGTTTTATTGCATAAATTGCTATATTGCTACTTGTGAAAAGATATTTGTCTTACACTTGTACCTCTAACTTTGTTTTGTAAGAAACAATTTCTATAAGTTCAATCCCTTGGTTCCCCAAACGAGGGGGAACATACATCAAGGAGGAGTCTTGATATCGTCGACTTCTTTCTTTCTACATCAATTCGACGATCATTTTTTTTTAATTCGAAAAAAAGGGGGAGAAATGGAATGAAAACTCATTAATAATTTGAAACATTTAATTTTATACAAAATGAGTTTATATTTTGTCATCATAAAAAAGGGAGAGATTATTAATACAAATAATGTCTAAAAACGTTATTTATATTTTCGACCTCTCAACGTTTTGATAATAACAAAATGTAAAAACATTTACAATAAAAATAAACGTTTACAAATTATTAATCGTAAAATTCTATTTCTAAGATTAGTAATCACTTAAGGTATGAACAAACAAATCATTAAGCATGATTAGTGATCAAGAAAATATTTTTCTCTTAACTATCAAATTTTTACAAAAGTATTTCACAAAAATAATTATACAAAATATTTTCTAATTAAAAGAAAAGTTTTATTAAAAACTTAAATTTGAAATTCAAAATTTCCCCCAACATAGAGGTTCCATAACATGATACAACATGCCCACAAGAAAGACAAACAGAAGCGAAGTCTACTGTGACCCCCTTATAGGCATGGCGGCCCTCAAATATATCTAGGACCCCCAGGACCGCCCCCAGTGACCGTTGGGTTTTCTTGTCTATAAATACTGCTTCATTCCTTGCAGAAAAACAAACCTCTTAGCACGAAATTTTCAGATAACTTTATCTCTCTAAAAATCTTCTTGCTTTCAAAATCTCTATCACTACATTTTAGATCTAGTTTCAAGTGATCAAATCTCTTTCTTCTCATCTCTCCCTTCTCATTCAAGTGCCATGAAAGAACATTCGTATTCACCAAGAAATGAATTGTACTTATATTCGTGATCTCTCCTTTCTTCTTCAAATATCAAATCTCTATTGTATTATTTTGTAATTGTTTGATTGGATTGTTGTATATCTTGTGAGTGTAATAGTGAATTGTGAAATGGTAGATTGGTTCTAACAAAGATTAGAACTCGACATTTACATAGTGTCGTAAAATAACGTAAACACATGTAAACATTTTCCTCCGCCTTAAGGGAGCATGTGACATATGTGAGAATCTCTGAGCAGGATTACCTCGGGGAGTAGATTAGGCGAAAGAAGAGCTCGTAGCCGAACCACTATAAATCTTGGTGTCTTGGTTTGATTGTTCCTTCTCCTCATCTCTTTATATTATTAGATTTGTTAATTTAGCATTAGTTAGATATTTTACTTTGTTGATTCATATATTGATTGGTTGAACATAACCTACTCCGAGATCTAAGTATTTTGAAAGCAAAACATTTTAAATGCAAACAACCTGTAAACTAATCAACCATCCCCCACCCCCTTTCTAGTCTCTACAAAACTGATATTAGTGTAGAGATTATGTCCAAAACTTAAATGGAAAAAAACAGCTAGAAACATAAGAAAAAACAAGTTAATCAAGTTAAGTTTGTAAAATTTGATAAAAGCGCTAATTCACTAAGAGAAATGTTAAATAATCAAAAGTCATCTAGTTGTAAAATAGTTCTAGGATTTGATAGTAGTACAGCGTAAACAAGCGGAACTAAACTTATGAGTTTTGTTGGATTGTCCGCTGAAAAAGCAACGGACGGATCCACCATAAAGGTTCACGGATCCACCTTACCAGGATCCGTGAGTCGCACCGATGGTGAAAAAGTGACAGAATACGGTTTTAGTCCACCCATGTCTTCTAGATTAGATTTTGTTATTACTAGGAAGAAACTAATACATAATAGAATTGATGAGTCAAAGAAACCGTCTTTAAAACCATCACTTAAAAGCGGTATAGGTTATGTCAAAACCGAGTCTAGATCGAAAACACCTCCGCCTAGGAGAAATATCTCTTCTCAACCAAGATACAACACACCTCAACCTAGAAGAAACTCTAGAGAACCAATTCATCAAAATTTATATCCTATGAATTAGAACAACCATCAAAGTCAAGGCTTTATACATATGGGAAATTGTATCCCATTTTAATATCCTAATCAATTGCAACAAATGCAAGGGATGTACAATACTAACATTTTCGGACCCATGAGATATTAGGGACCAAACACTTGAATTTGTTTTTGTTGAAATAGGTATGCTTGAGAACATGCTTGGAACCAGATGAATGGATCAAAGATAGTGGTTGCTCCAAACATATGACCGGTAACAAAAGTCTATTCTCTACCTACAAAGCATACGACGGAGGTAATGTTGTCTTTGGAAGTAACTTAAAAGGAAAGATCATAGGCAAAGGTACGATCTCAAATGTCTCTCTTACTATATCTAATGTAGAACACATAGATAACTTAGCATTTAACTTACTTAGTGTCGGTCAAATTTGTGACAATAAGTGTCAAGTCTTATTCATGAAAGAAGGCAGTGAAATAATTAAAGATGGTAAAATCATGGGAAACGGAATTAGGAAAAATGGTTTATACGTAAATTAGGAAATAAGTCTCAAGACAAATTATGTCTCGCCACGGTAGTGGATAACTCTACCTTATGGCATAGAAGACTTGGTCACGCAAATATGTGATTAATTCAATCTTTGTCATCTAAAGAATTAGTTAGAAACTTGCCTAAGCTAAAATATGATAAACATTTTTGTGATGATTGCAAAATTAGGAAGCAAACTCATGTAAGTGATAAAGCTAAAAATATGGTCTCTACTAAAAGATGTTTAGAATTATTACATATGAACTTATTTGGTCCGTCATCAATTAAAATCTATGGAGGTAATTTGTACACCTTAGTAGTTGTAGATGATTATTCTATGTATACGTGGACTAGATTTCTAAAAACTAAAAATGAAGCCTTTGAGAAATTTGAAATATTAAGTAGGAAAATTCAAAACCAACTAGGTAGCTCTATAGTAGCTATTAGAATAGATCATGGTCGGGAATTTGATAATGAAGTACAATTCGGAGCTTATTGTGATGCACAAGGCATTACTCATAATTTTTTGGCTCAACGTACTCTGCAATCAAATGGGGTAGTAGAAAGAAAGAATAGAACCTTACAAGAGATGTCTAGGACTATGCTTAATGAACAATTCATTCCACAAAAGTTTTGGTGTAATGCCTTTGATACGTCAACTTATATACTAAATAGAATATTAATTCGACCAATACTAGGAAAAACCTCTTATGAAGTATTTAGAGGTAGGAAACCTTCTTTAGAATATTTTAAAGTATTTGGAAGCAAGTGCTTTGTGTTGAATACTAAAGACTATCTAACCAAGTTTGACCCAAAGTCATATGAAAGTGTTTTTCTAGGATATTCTCAAAATAGCAAAGCGTATATAGTGCTAAATAAACATAGAACGAAAGTCGAAGAATCACTCAACGTGACATTCGATGAAAGTCCTCCTCCTACCAAATTATCACCATTGGTTGATGATGATGTTGGTGAATAAGAAGCCATTAAAAAGAATACCAGAGTAGTAAATAATAATAATAAAGAAGATGAGTTGATAGAAGTTGACGAAGTCGTTAACATTAAGGAGTCTAAAAATCATTCATTAGATAAAGTCATAGGAAATCTTAATCAAAGAATCCTAAGGTCTCAAGCCCAAAATCATAGTAATTTATTTTATTTTATATCTACCATAGAACCCAAAGATGTCAAAGAGGAATTAAAAGATGAAAGTTGGGTTGTAGCTATGCAAGAAGAACTAAATCAATTTGTGGCGAATAATGTTTTGGAATTAGTCCCTTTACCCATGAGTCAATCTATCATAGGAACAAAATTGACCATGGTGTCACAGGGATATGTGTAGTATTCAAATAATCAGAAGAGAAATAGACTTTTAACACATTTTGTAAACTTTTTACTTGTGCTAATAAAGATGACTACTCGGATAGTGAAATAAAATGCATAAAGTGATGGAAATGATTAAGACCTGAAAATAGAACCTTTAACTTATATAAAGGATTTCTCATCAGAAAACGTTTTCACAAATTAACTTGATTAACTCAAGACTTATATTTAGTTAACTTGAGTGAGTGCTTGCAAGAACATAAACTTATGGGATTCATAACATGTGATTAATCCGTAGTTCTATAATAGCTATTAGAACGGATCATGGTCGAGAATTTAATAATGAAGTACAATTAGAAGCTTATTGTGATGCACAAGGCATTACTCATAACTTATCGGCTCCACGTACTCCATAATCATATGAGGTAGTAGAAAGAAAGAATAGGAACTTACAAGAGATGTCTATGACTATGCTTAATGAACAGTCCATTCCATAAAAGTTTTGGTGTAATGCTGTTGATACGTCAACTTATATACTAAATAGGAT
>BQNB010202851.1:0-10806 GCA_026074375.1 Tanacetum coccineum
TCTATACTGTGCTTATAAACATTACACCATACTTTCCATGCATTATTTATACTCTAAATACCTTAAATCCCTTTATTCAAGTTTTTCAGATTATAGCAGAATTTTGTAGTCACTTCATGACTACAAATAAAATACTAAATTATCAAATTGACTTTCCCTATTGCATTACCTACCTTTCCAATGGGTTATGAACTACTTTGATTTAAAAAAAAATATTGAGCCTAACTATTTTATAAAAATTCAACATCACAAGGTACTAAAATTCGGATCTGATTCGACTATCAGAAAGTTTAGCTTGATCAGACCCATTTAAACACTTAGTAAAATTCTACAAAAAAAATCTTTACAAATCATGAACTCTGCTACTATAGTAATACCATCATTTAAAAATACGTTTTAAATATTGGTTTTTGACTCACTAACAACAACACCTGGATTCCCCACCTGCCACCTGCCACAAAAACTCAGATTTGACAACGAATCTTGTAAAATTATTTTGACTGACTTCCACTCATTTTTAATTCATGAAATCAATGGGGTTGGAAAGTAGACTCTCTGTAGGTAATTTTAGGCTAAATAAAATCATTAAAATCTATCCACATGACCAAGTTATGACACTTACAAGATGACCTAAAAATCTGCCCAATTTTAATTTCGAATTTAACAACAACTAAACCTAACCAAACGCATCCAAACACTATTAATTACATCCTAATTGATTATTAATGATCATCTTAACATGTTTACTGAATTTTAATGAAACCTTAATTCCACCAATTAATGTTACTAAAATATTGAATTAAAAGAAAAGATTAAATAAGAGTTATACGAAAAACCTTTTAACTTGAAAGCACACGATCTTGAACTCTAAATTTTCTTCAAATTTTTTAATGGTTTCCTTCTTGTTTCTTGATAAATGTACACAAGGGATAGGGGAGAGAAAAATTGATTTAGAGTTTGGGATATCATGGGTATTTATACTAGTTTTTGGATAACAACAAGAAGATTTGTTTCCTAATTGAACTCGATCTTCTCCCTTCTTTTTCCCTTTATTTTACCCGATCCAAACACCCCTAAAATATATTTTTTTAACTTTTTTTATTTATTATTTTTGGCATACATTTTATATTTATATATTCTTATTATATTTTTTTAAACAAAACTATTTATTACTTATTTATTTTTAACCTTTGAAATAACTAGACACTTAAAATAAAAACTCTTTTACTACTAAATAATATTTTCCCACATTATTCTTATTTTTTAAATTCCTAAATAAATCATAATTCACCAATTAATCTTAACTCAAAATTCAACGATTCATACTTCATTCATCTTACTAACGGTATAAATGGCGGAACCATTATACTTCCAAAATCATCATCACACGCGAAATGAAATGACTAAATTATTTATTTCTACTATCTCAATCACACATATTAACACATATATCTTAAAACATATATCACCAAAACAACGTACACACATAAATCAAAACACATAAAGCTAGGCAAGTTAACTCTAATGGTTAAACTAACCTCGCTAAATCACGGTTGTCACAGTATCCCCTCCTTAAGGAAACTTTGTCCTGAAATTCAACTAGTACTTTCAACAACCAGATTCAGATACTTAGCCTTCATAAAATCCTATCGTTCTCAAGTAAACTTAGGTTCACGCTTAGAATTCCAACGAACTTTAACAATCGGGATCCTACTACGTTTCAACTTCTTAACTTTACGATCCATAATTTCTATAGGTTCCTCAACAAAACGAAGAGTTTTGCCTATCTTAACTTCTCCTAGTGGCGCATGCAATTTGCATCCCCCAAACACTTCTTCAGATTTGACAAATGAAATGTGTCATGCACACCACTCAACTCTTGTGGTAATCTTAAACGATAAGCTACAGGACCTATCCTTTTCAGAATCTTAAACGGTCCTACATACCTAGGTGCTAACTTTCCTTTCAAATTCCAAAGGATTCATTCTATTATCAGCATAACTCTTTTGGCGATCTCTAGCCGCTTTAAGCCTTTCCTTAATCAATACCACCCTTATCACTTATCTCTTGTACCAACTCTGGTCCAATCAACTGACTTTCTCTAATTTCAACCCAAAGAACAAGCGACCTACATCTCTTTCCAAATAATGCCTCAAATGCAGCACATCGTATACTTGAGTGATAACTATGGTTTTAGGAAAACTCAGCTAAAGGTAAATGAGTATCCCAACTACTACCAAAAGCAATCCCACACGCTCTTAGCATACCCTCTAAAGTCTGGATGGTATGCTCACTTTGTCCATCCGTTTGAGGATGATAAGTCGTACTCAAATCAAGTTGCGTTCCTAACGCTTTTGCAACATCTGCAAAAACCGCGAAGTAGATCTTTCATCACAAACTGAGATGATCGACACCAGAACTCCATGCCTTGCTACTATCTCATCAATATAAATCCTTGCCAACTTCTCATCTTGTAATCTTTTCGTATAGCTAGAAAATAGGTTGACTTAGTCATTCTATCGATGATGTGTCGTTGTGTGGTGTTTATTTATGATAGTTCAAGTTTTAAAATTTTTTTGTCGACTTAACCAAAAACAACACTTTAACGGGCAGTGTACCTGGTCGGTGGTAGATTCGTAGTAAGTAGGGTGTCGAACACTTGAAGCGAGGTTAAATCTCTCAATTTATTTATATTTTGGTTTATCTAATCTAAGTTAATTCTAATCTAATTCAAACCTATGCTAATCCTATGTAAGTTCTAATCCTAATTCTAACAGGTAAAGGGGGTTTTCAGCCTGAGAGATTGGCACGGATTTGGTTGGTGACTACAATCAATTCAAGACACTTTAACCTACGTAAGCTAATTAACATAAGATAAAAGAGCGGTCAAGCCTTATGATAGAATACTGTATTAGCCATCATTAAATCGATTAGAAGTTGGTTTCTTTATTCTGTGCAATGATTACTTATCTCGAAGAGGCATATCATTCTTAGACTTAGATGGGACTTCTTCCTAAGACCTAGACACATTAATTTTGTCACAATTAAAGCATCCGCATAAAGCGTCTTTATTTGCTGATTATAATCTATCTTAGGGATTAAAGCAATGGTGATCTTGTTAAACCCTAGCTGATAGAGACTTTACCCACTTACTGCTTGATGTGCTGTCGTGTAGGGTCAATTATTTGATTATCAAGTTTTACATTTATATTTAGCCGACAAACCTAAAACAACACTTTAACGAGCAGTGTATCAGGTCAAGATAGAGTTCATGGTAAGTAGGGTGTCGAACACTAAGAGTGGAACATTAATCCTATATTCTATTAGTATTTTAATTAGTTTACATACTGGTTAAACCTATGCTATATACGTTTGTCTAATGATATAGGGGTTTTCAGTCTGAGAGACTAGCACAGGTTTGGTGGAAACAAATATCAATTCAATAGACAATAAACACAAAAGAAGAAAATTAGAAGATAGAAAAGCGGTACAAGCCAAATGATAAAAAACTGTATTAGCCATATTAAATCTAGTTCAATGTCGGTTTATTTGTTTTAGTGCAATGATTTACTTATCTCGATGGCATGCATATCTTAATTAAGGACGGCGGGACATCATCTAAGCCCTAGACACGATTAATCATGTCACATTTAACCGCCCATCCGCATAGAAGATATTCCTTTATGGTTAATTATAATACTATCTTAGTGGAATCAAAGCCCAAGTGGTGATCCCTGTTAAAACCTAGCCCAATGGGACATTTACCACTTATTGTTTGATGGAGTTTTATTAATGGTAGTCCACTATTCAAATATCCTTTTATACAGTTCAATTATAGCATGATTGCTGAAACATAAATGGGTCACCCTCCCGGTCCAAACTAAGTATAATTTTTAAAGACAAAGACAGAAACGTTATTTGTGATCCATATTGGTCAGTAATATGAAACGCAATTGTGAGAGTATCCCGGGTTATCTGGATTTACTAGGGTCGATATCACTAGATCAGTGAATGATAGGTGCACTATATCAAACACAATAAACAAGATGAAGGTGATAAACATAATTAAATAATCAACGATAAATTAAGAAATCGATTTTTAAAACAAACCAAACATTAAACTTTCATTTAGATGGCTAATACTCAAGGGTATTAGCCCACAACCATTGTAATTATACAAGCGTAATCAAACAATGAAAATCAAACGATTAAGAGAGTAAAAATTATACGTATGGCCTTTATGGATACTGATTAAATGCTTTGATCCTTGGTGGTCTTGATCTTCTCTTCAAAATTTTCGTATTTAGTGAGTATGTATATATAATATGATATTGCACACTGAAAACTCATTTTTGAGTCTTCTATTTATAGTGTCTGAAAAAGACTCGATACGCCGTATCTGGCTAGGTCGATACGGCGTATTGGGCTAGATTCCTTGGAGTGCGCGCTACATTTATAATCAATCAGTGATATGATTCCCAATTTACTTGATTTACTGTATCTTTGAATAGTTATCTTCATGGATACGGCGTATGTAGATATAGAGGATACGCCGTATTAGGAATTGGTCAAACGCGTTTTCTTGTGAAGTCTTGGCGCTGATACGCCGTATCTCTTTTGTTAGATACGGCGTATTGGTCAGAAATTAGCAATCTTCAAATATATTTGTTTTAGCTTCAAATTATGCGCCTTTTAGCTTGTCTTCACAAAACACTCCTGAATTACTGCATTTATCAACTTCAAAGCAATTAAGTACCAAATAATGTAATAATTATATAAAAGTGGACAAAACAGATAGGATAAATGATATAATAAAGTGACGTTATTTGATGTCATCAAATATCCCCCTACTTGAATCCTACTTGTCCTCAAGTAGACCTTAGAAAAAGTTTCAGTTTATGAAAATGTGTCCCAACCAAAGTTGAGGATTTTCCGTTTAAGCATCGTTTTATCCTAATCACCTGTACATAATCAAGCTCCTCACGAAATATGGACATGAAAACACTCAGATCACTCGACTAATCTAGGGTGCAACATTTGATTGGTACGCTCAATTGCTCAGTCGTGATTAGTTTCGTATCATAGGCTTCGCAAGGATACACATCTCCACCGCTAAAGCTAAGGAGAAACAAGTCAAAAGATAAATTAGGTTAAGAAGGCTTAGGGTTGATCATTCAACGGTCTTTCACCATAAGTAACACACCAACAAGGTAGCTGTATCGTACATACACGGCCGTAATGACGGAATAGACATATACAATCCGATCACATCCCTGTTCCTGTTTAACCAGTGGTTAGGACGAAGAACGATATAGGGTATGGAGCTTCTAACTTTCGCCAAAAGTCGTCATCCAACAAGGCAGCTGAGATATGCATACATGGCCGTAATGACGGAATAGACATGCATGCTCGAATAAGTCCTCGTTCGAGTAGACACTAAGGTTAGTTGCCAGGAAAGGGAAGTAAAAACAAAATAAATAGATTAAGCCAACAAATAAGGTAAGGTTGCTAGTAACTTTCCACCAATCGTTCCATGACAAGGACTCGAACATATAGATAAACGCCTCGATCATCGAAATGACAAAGACAACCTAAGTTGGTGTTCCTATAACGGTGAACTTCTCTTACATCCTGCTCTTTACATACTTTTACATAAGTGGTGATATCAGTCACTTTTTACAAGACTTTACATGGTTGATTTTTGTAACGTATCAACGAATAATCGATCCTTCCAAGTGATTTCTTTTGTATAAACATCTTTTGAATCGACTATTTTTCTTTCTCATTTTTTTTATTATTTATTTATTTTTTTAAAGCAAACCATCATAAATCTCGGTTTAATTTCACCGTCTTCACTATCATAATTCGTCCGGATAATCTTTTCCTTGTAACACTTCTTCTTCGACATAGAATTCATAATCGCGAAAGTAGCGAAACTTACTACACCATATTTTTTTCCCATTGCATTGTGCAATTTCCCGACCATTACAGAGAGAAAATTTTTACTTTGACACAGGAAATACAAAACTTTACACGAAAGCAACTAGCAACATTGATTAAAATAGGCTTAATCTACACGGTAGGCTAAGGTGCAAAGGTGTAACGAAACATATAATATGGTGTAGAAAAAGAAAGGAATGGCTCAACAGGTTACTAGGAGATCGTAACCTCTAACAATTATAGAAATTCAAGGTTACAACGGAGTTAACTAACCAGTGTGTTTGTTAATTTTACGACATGTAGGCTATTTGGTTTAATCCTAGAAATTTATCAGTTGAACATGTTCCTCCATCTAAATCCATAGTACTAATCATTGCGGTCTCGAGTGATATACCATGCCAAGTTCTAAAGTCCACTACATCACCGACACACTCATAATTTTGTGGAATTATTAGTAAGCAATTGGAAACGGAATAGGCTTAATTCTCACAATATGTATCAAGGGTTATAGTGCGCTAGGTAATGTAACTAGTGATCTTTACAAAATTCATGCTAAAAAAATTAAATTTGGCCTATTTTTAAGCAATTTTAAGCACATAACATGTTATTTTGTAAAAAGGAAGACAAGTACGTTCTAATTCTTCATCCCCCCACTTAAATTATACAACGTCCTCGTAAGTAATAATAAGTACAATTAAAATAATAAGGGAAAAATAGAAATTAGAAACGGAAAACACCCTAATGTTAAGCACGGATAAATCACAAAAGATGAGGTCTTGATCAAAAAGTGTGTTGACTAGGGCTTCAGCATGCCCGGATGAGTTCAACACATGTCCTTTTCAGAATATACCATATCATAGTTTTAGCAAGATCCTGCAAAAAGGGTTAGAAGACAAGTGCAACGGTTTCATTGATTATTTTTAGAATATACTTATTATATATATTTTATTATATATTATATATATATATATAAAGGTTTAGTTTAACTTTAACCAGTCCCCATCCAAAATTTTTCATACGAGTAAATGGAACGGTCTCGTGAGCATTCACTTTCCACCAGCACTCTTGTAGTTTTACCAGTACTTCATATTCCAGCTCGTAGAAGTTTTCAAAGCAGCTTTTCAACCATCTGTAGAATTCTATCACCCCAGGGGTCGCGTCTCCCCATGATCTTCTATTTTAGCATTAAGTGCTAAGGTTTCATCCTTCAGTTTCCCATCAGCTATTTCATCATACCACTTGCGATCTTGAAAATAAGTCATGCTTCCTACTCAAACCATTCCTGGCAGTTCCCCACCATTGATTTCAAATGTACACGTAGGCCATTTAGTTCCTCCATTCTTAAAGCGGTAGGTTTCGCATATATGATCACATAGTTGGTATGGTACCCCATTTTCTGACCACAGTTTTTCAGTACCCTTTGCTTTGTCATTATTCAACTCTAGTTTATATTCATCATAAGTTTTAAAGTTTTGGATATCATAAGTGAACATATCAGTGTCAATTTTTAAAAGGCAGTTGAATTTGTCGAATGCCTCACACAAAGGTGTTTTAAAGTCAAATAGGTTTCCTTCTATCTTAAAGATTTCGGGAACATTGTCCATTTCGTTTGGGTTGTCATCCTCCTCGGTTTCTTCTTCTTCATTGTGATCAGAAAGATGGTGGAATTTTAGAATGAACTTCTCGACCATGTTATCCCAAGTAGTGATTGAGCCTATACACTCCTTTGTAAACCATTCACTTGCGGCTCCTGCGAGTGAAATAGGAAAGCACTAAGTCTGAATCGGTCTTGAGTCAATCCATTAATTTTGATTGGCCTAACTATTTCAAGAAATTTATCGATGTGTTTGAACGCGTTTTCCCCAATATTCCCATTAAAAGCATAATTGCGTATTTTCACCAAGAATGCTCCTTGTATCTCAATAATACATTTCTCGATCATCCTTCCTTCGTTATCATTAGTGACGAAGTTCTTTCGGCTAGCGGTGGTGTAGTCGGTTGGTTCCGCCATGGGGGTTTCTTTGTCAACGGTTTCCTGGAATTAAGCACAAATGATCAGTAGGATGTGCCCTTAGGGAAGGGAACACATAAAATAGGAAATCGATAACAAAAATTGCATTTGCTACTGTATCAGTTGACAGATACGCCGTATTCAATTAGTTTGAATACGCCGTATAGGTCGGTTGAATGCTAGTACGCCGTACTAAATTCATAGAATACGCCGTATTGTTTGGAAAAACAGATACACCGCACCGTTTAGACATGTAGAATTCAATACGTTGTTTGGGTGTAGAGGTTTGTACGTCGTATCTAACTGGTGGATACGGGCGTCGGTATCAGGTGATCAGCAGAAACAAAATACTATTTAAAAATGATTGAAATGGTGACTTTAACAAACAATTTAGACACACAATGCGAATAAATACAAACAGATTTAAATAATTAGATTACGCTAAACTAAATTAATTAATGGTTATAAATACTAATAAGAATACGGTTTAATTAGTTCACTCCCCGGCAATGACGCCAAAAACCTGATGTGCTGTCGTGTAGGGTCAATTATTTGATTATCAAGTTTTAAATTTATATTTAGCCGACAAACCTAAAACAACACTTTAACGAGCAGTGTACCCGGTCAAGATGGAGTTCGCGGTAAGTAGGGTGTCGAACACTAAGAGTGGAACATTAATCCTATATTCTATTAGTATTTTAATTAGTCTATTTACTGGTTAAACCTATGCTATATACGTTGTCTAATGATATGGGGGGTTTTCAGCCTGAGAGACTGGCACAGGTTTGGTGGAAACAAATATCAATTCAATACACAATAAACACAAAAGAAGAAGATTAGAAGATAGAAAAGCGGTACAAGCCAAATGATAGAAAACTGTATTAGCCATATTAAATCCGGTTCAATGCTGGTTTGTTTGTTTTAGTGCAATGATTTACTTATCTCGAAGCGGCATATCATTCTTAAGACTTAGGCGGGACATCATCCTAAGACCTAGACACGATTAATCCTGTCACAATTAACGCATCCGCATAAAGCATCCTTTAGTTTAATTATAATCTATCTTAGGGAATCAAAGCAGTGGTGATCCTGTTAAAACCCTAGCCCAACGGGACTTTACCCACTTATTATTTGATGGTGTTTTATATACTGGTAGTCCACTATTCAAATCTTTATCAGTCAATTAAGAGCATGATTGCTGAAACATAAATGGGTCACCTACCGGTCCAACTAAGCTCATAATTTAAAGACAAAGACAGAACGTTATTTGTGATCCTATTGGTCCAGTAATATGAAACACGATATGGAGAGCTATCCCGGTATCTAGATTACTTGGTCTGTATCACTAGATCCAATTGAATGATAGGTTGCATATTCAAACACATAAACAAGTATGAGGTGATAAACATAATTAAACAATTAACGATAAATTAAGAAATCAATTTTTAAAACAAACCTAACATTGAACTTTCATTAAGATGGCTAATACCCGAGGGTATTAGCCTACAACCATTGTAATTATACAAGCGTAATCAAACAATGAAAATCGAACGATTAAGAGAGTAAAAATTACACGATGTCTTCTATGGATTCGTGATCAATGCTTGACCTTGGTGGCTGATCTTCTCTTCTAAAATTCGTCTTTAGTGAGTATGGTATATAGAATATGATATTGCACACTAAAAACTTATTTTTGAGTCTTCTATTTATAGTGTATGAAAAAGACTAGATACGCCGTATCTGGCTAGGTCGGTACGACGTATTGGGCTGGATTCCTTGGAGTGCGCGCTACGTTCATAATCAATCAGTGATATCATTCCTAATTTACTTAATTTACTGTATCTTTGAATAGTTATCTTCATGGATACGGCGTATGTAGATATAAAGGATACGCCATATTAGGAATTGGTCAAACGCGTTTTCTTGTGAAGTCTTGGCGCTGATACGTCGTATCTCTTTTGTTGGATACGGCATATTGGTTAGAAATTAGCAATCTTAAAATATCTTCGTTTTAGCTCCAAATTATGCGCCTTTTAGCTTGTCTTCATAAAACACTCCTGAATTACTGCATTTATCAACTTCAATGCAATTAAGTACCAAATAATGCAATAATTATATAAAAGTAGGCAAAACAGATAGGATAAATGATATAATAAAGTGACGTTATTTGATGTCATCACTGCTTAATGGCAATTTATACACTAGTAGTCCATTTGTCCAACTATCCAATGAAATTAGTACGTTATTTGTTGAATTATCTAGGTTTACCTTCTAGTCAACATGTTCAATAAACCATTGGCAATATCCAATTAACTAGTTAAGCCAGAAGCGTATCC
Organism: Tanacetum coccineum; assembly: GCA_026074375.1. Taxonomy (NCBI): domain Eukaryota; kingdom Viridiplantae; phylum Streptophyta; class Magnoliopsida; order Asterales; family Asteraceae; genus Tanacetum; species Tanacetum coccineum. The sequence goes on from BQNB010202851.1 coordinate 10,288, forward strand.
TAGACACAAATTTAGCAAACAATATTTGTGATCCTATGATTCTAGATGTACAAATCACTATATAGAGAGCTATCCCGGCATCTAGATTACTTGGTCCGTATCACTAGATCCAGTTGAATGATAGGTCGCATACTTAAATACGTAAACAAGTATTAATTGATTACCATAAATAAGCATTCAATGATAAATTAAGCAATCGAGATATAAACAAAACCAAACATTCAGATCTTCATAATAATGGCTAATACCCGAAGGTATTAGCCTTCAGACATCATAATTAATACAAGAGTAATTGTTTTAGCCAAGGTAAACTAACCGAGTTAACGAATGATACCAAAAACTGAACGATTACAAAAGTATGCTCTTTTTCTCCTCTGAAAATTGACTTTTGTGGTTTAGGTATCGAGAATACGATTTAGCACACTTAAAACTCATTTTTTAGTTTTCTATTTATAAGGTCTGGAATTCGGTTGGATACGGCGTATCCATGAGTTGGATACGGCGTATTGGGGATTTCTT
>BQNB010202855.1:0-10806 GCA_026074375.1 Tanacetum coccineum
GCTATTTCGTTAATATCATTTTAAGTGATAACAATATCATCAACATAAACCAACAATGCAATAAACACATTACCAGAAGAGTTAGTATAAAGAGAATAACCATATTTACTTTACTTAAATCCATTTTCAATTAAGCTATGAGACAGTTTTGCATTTCACTGTCTTAGAGCTTGTTTAAACCCATACCTTATTAAGTTTGCACATTTTAGTCTCATATTTAGTGCCAAGACCAAGAGGCTAATCCATATAAACATCCTTAACTGTTAGTACAAAAAGTGTGACGGGGTATGAGATGGATCTAGGGTGTTTATTGGGTTGGGCCAATAAGCCGTTGATGGATTAGATCTTGTACTAAACCAAGTAATGAGACGATTTTCTGCACAAATAAAGATAAACCATTAGCCTTACCGTGAGGACGGACCCCACGATTAAGCTTCAGCGTGAGAGTAAGAAATAATGTTGTCAGAGAATGTCAAGTCAGTAAATCGTACCTTTTAGGATGTCAGAGACCCCCTTTTATAGGTGAGCTCAATACTAGGTTTTCCTAGTATTTCGCTTATGATTGTTAGTAGCCAGAGTGGGACCCTTGTCGGGCAAGGATCCGCTTGTAATTGTGGTTGCGGACACAGATCACCTTCCGCATACATGTTGCGAAGTATCTTATCTGCGTGCATCTTGAGACATCCGAGCCGCAGCCAGCTTATCTCTGGGCTTAGTGGCACCTCGTATGTTTTGTTGTGTTGGGCCTGGGCCTAAATGTGTATAGTACGAATTAAGCCCGATAAGCGTATGAGTGAGGTGCTTATAACATTTCTTAAGATTGCGGACAATCCACGTTCGTGGAAGTTGCTTTCCGTCGCGGTCCCTTAATTTATACGCTCCCTTGTCAAGTGCTTCTAGTACCTCGTATGGTCCTTCCCACTTGGGACCTAACTTTCCTACTTCTTCTGCACGGCTTGCATCATTGCTATGGCACACGAGGTCTCCTGGCTTGAAGCTTGTGCTGCGGACCTTTGAGTTCTAGTATTTTTCCATTTTTGCTTTGCTTTTTGCCTCGCGGATCGCTGCATGTTCTCTCCTTTCTTCTAATAGGTCCAGATTGATTTCCAAAGCTTCATCATTTTGCACCATATCCACTTCCGCTGTCCTTAGTGTAGGCATGCCAATTTCTGCTGGGATAACTGCTTCTGTTCCATATGTTAGTGAAAAAGGAGTGTCCCCGTTACTAGATTTGATCATGGTACGATGTGCCCATAGAACGTGAGAGATTTCTTCCATCTAATTCTTGCTTCTTGCGTCTAGCCTTGCTTTGATTCCTTCTCCTAAGCTTCGGTTTGCACTTTCTACTAACCCATTTGCTTGCGGATGTTTTACGAAGGCAAAACGTTGTCGGATAAATAACTTTTCGCACCAATCTTTGAATGGGTTATCTCGGAACTATTATCCATTATCAGAGATTATTTCTCCTAGGAGTCCAAATCTGCAAACTATATTATCCCACACAAATTTTTTGACTTGGTTGCTCGTTATGGTTGCCACTGGTTTTGCTTCAATCCATTTTATGAAGTAGTCAATTGCTACTATCAAGAATTTAACTTTACCAGGACCTTCCGGGAAAGGTCCAGCTATGTCAATTCCCCATTTGTAGAATGGCCATGGGGACGTGATTGGGGTTATCTTTTATTGCGGATTTCTTGAGACAGGTCGGTGAACCTGACAGTCTTGGCATGCCCTTATCAATGTCCTTGCATTTCATAGTAGGCCAATAGTATCGGATTCGCTAAGCTTTAGCCACTACAGATCTTGTGCTTGCATGCATGCTACAAGATCCCTCGTGTATCTCTCTTAGAACATAATTTGCTTAAAGCGGCCCGACGCACCGTAGCCATGGTCCGAGGAAAGATTTCTTGTACAGGACCCCATTGATTATGGCGAATCGCTGTGACTTGCGTTGCACCGCTCTTGCCTTGTTCACCTCTGCTGGAAAAGTTTCTTCTATAAGGTACTCATAAATCGGGGTCATCCATGTGTCCCCCTCCTCTTCTACCACTGCCAATACTTCCATCTTTTTTATTGACTTCTCTTTGAGTTCTCTAACCATCACTTGTTTGCTTAAGTGTGTAAAGCTAGTGGATGTTATTTTGCTAAGTGAATCGGCCTTTTTGTATTCACTTCTGGGAACTTGTTTGATTGAGAACATTCTGAAACCGATGGTGAGTGCCCTTACCTTATCCAGGTATCGGATCATGTCTGTCTCTTTTGCTATGTAGGTTTCGTTGACCTGGTTGGCCACTAATCAGGAATCTACATTTGACTAGAGGTTTTTCATACCCATTTATTCCGCTATCCTTAATCTTGCAATCAAAGCTTCGTACTCGGCCTCGTTGTTAGTTGCCTCGAACCTGAATCTTAAAGCATAGGTGAATTTTGTTCCTTCTGGATTTGTAAGTATCAGTCCTGCTCCGGAACCGTCCACACAGGATGATCTATCCGTAAACAAGATCCATGGTTCCAGGAGCTGTTCCTCGATCTCTATGGAAGTATCCGAAGAGTCCTCTTCTGGTCGTTCGACTATGAAGTCTGCTAGGATTTGTCCCTTGACGGATACTCTTGGCCTATAGTGTATGGCATATTCTACCAACTCTATACTCTATTTTTGTAGCCTTCCTGCTACCTCTGGTTTTGACAACACTTGCTTTATGGGTTGGTCCGTGACCACTATAATTGGGTGTGCTTGGAAGTATCTTTTCAGACGCTTGCTGGCATGTACCAGTGCCAAAACCAATTTTTCCATAGAGGTGTAATTCACTTTCGGACCTCTTAAGGCGTGGCTAACAAAATAAATTGGCATTTGCTTAGCTTCCTTTTCAGTCATTAAGACTGTACTTACGGCGTCTTTTGCTGCTACCAGGTAGACAATGAGCTCTTCTTTTTCTTCTAGTGCGGTGTGTGTGGGAAGTTTTGCTATGAGCTGCTTCATTTGTTTGAACGCAGATTCGGCTTCCTCGGTCCAGTGAAAGTCACTTTTCTTTGTGCACTTTTTCAAAGTTTTGAAGAACGGTAATGATTTCTCAGCTGGCTTGGCTAAGAACCTGTTCAAGCTTGCCAGCTTTCCATTCAACTTTTGCACATCCTTCAGACATTTCGAAGACGGGAGACTTAAAACCGCGTCTACCTTGTCCGGGCATACCTTTATTCCTTTGGTATTGACCTTGTATCCCAGGAACATCCTTTCTTCTACCCCGAAGGTACATTTTTTTGGATTCAGAATTCATGTGAATTTCCCTTTAGGTTTTGAAGTTTTCTCAATGTCTCCTAATGATTTAGTCTTCGTACGGCTTTAATGACTAGTCTATAATTTTATTTTATTTTTGTCATGTATCATGATTTATCAATATTTATCTTAGCATTCTCGTCTGTTTTTATTATTTATGGCATAATACTCTATCTTACATTCTTCAGCTTCCTTTACTTTACTTCCATTACGTTTCTATTACGAAGTGATTTCATATATCTAGTATATTGTATATTTTTTTGTCTTTTTAATTTATTTCCCTCTCTTATATATAATTTAAATTTAGTTTTTCTATCGTCCGCATATACCTCAAAATTTCTGCCGATTAATGACTAGATCGTCTTCCGTACGTTATGGAATGCTTTGTCCACCAGACGTTAGTATGTTGCCCCAGCATTTCTTAGACCGAAAGGCATCTTAGAGTAGCAAAATATTCCTTAGCTTGTAATGAATGTCGTATTCTCTTCATCTTCTTTTGCCATTTTTATTTGGTAACCTTTGTATGCATCTAGAAAGCATTTAAAAGGAAATCTGCAGAGGGATTCTACTTTCCAATCTATTTATTTTTTTGTAGCGGAATAACCCATCCATTAATGGCGATGCTTTATTCAGGTCTTTAAAGTCTACGCACATCCTCCAGCTACCATCATGCTTTTTTATCATGACTGGGTTGGATAGCCAGCTGTGGTAGTGGACTTCTTTCATGATATCAGCATCAATGAGTTTTTCAACTTCTTCTTGTATTGCCTGGTTCCTGTCCGGTGCTTGACTTCTCTTTTTTTGTCTGATCGGAGGGCATCCTTCCCGTACATTCAACCAATATTCTGCTATATGCCTTGGGACACCAGTCATGTCTGCAGGCTTCAAGCAAACACATCTAGGTTACGTTGGATTAAGTCACATAGCTTATTCCGGCCTTCCTTAGTAAGAGTAGACCCAATCATTATTGTTTGTTCTGGGTACTCTAGGTTTATTGCTACTTTGATTCTTTCTTCTACAGCTTAATTGACGGCTGAAGGTTGTTCTTCTAGTCTTGAGACAGCTACACATTTAATTGGGATGATCTTACTGCTTTTAAGTGTGAGTATTCCTCCTGCTACAGGAAATTTTAACATTTCGTGAGCTGTTGACAGAACTGCTTGTATTTTCTTGACTCCCGGTATTCTAATGATTCCGTTATATGTAGATGATGATCTTACTATCACAAAATTCATCCAAGCCGAGGTTGAATGTTCCTCGTATCCAATCTTCACCAGTAGTGATATTTGCCCCAACGGCCATATGATTTCGCCACTGAACCTTATTAAGGGGGCAGTGGCCGGATCCATTTGATTTTTTATTTCCGGGCAGAGTCTGTTGAAGCAATGTTCATATAGTATTTCCGAAGCTGACCCGCCATCCACATACATGCGGTGTATGAAGTGGCCTCTAATTTTTGCTTCAATGATCATTGGTCCTTCGGTTCCTTCTTCTTCTTCTAGAGGCGGAAATGAGATTTCTGGATCAGGGAAAAACTTAGAGTAATTCTTTATCTAGCCACCCTCTGCCACGGCTGTACCATCAGGATTGCCAAGGCCTTATCCTTGTTGGATGTTTCCCCTTTCTTGTTTGTTTTTGGCTGATCCTTCCCATTGTTTTGCTTTAGCTCTTTCATTACATGCGATAGTTTCCTATTTTTTAGCAATTCTTCAATTTGCCCCTTCATGTGCATGCATTCATCGGTGTTGTGCCCCACTTCTCCGTGAAACTTACAAAGTTTATTGCTTTTTTTTCGATCGGGGTCGTCATTGGAGGTGGAGCTTTACATTTTCCTTTTTCCAAAGCCAGAATATCTTTTGGAGATTTTGAGAAAGAGTAAATCTATCCTGTCTTCGCTTTGACCTTTGCTGATTTGTAAAACCTCCTTTTTTGAAATTTTGCTTATGTCCGGCCTCCTGCTGTTTCCATGGCGGAAGTGACTTTTTTCGCTCTTGGTTACCAGCTGCGACCTCCCCCTAAAGGAAGGATGTTGTTATCTTTATTATCTCGTCTACTGACCTCTGGATTTTGTCGTGCAAACGTTTGATTCAGTTCAGGGTTTGTAATTCCATGTATGAATCCTGAGATTCTCATGACTCCTGGTGCTCCTTTCACATCCCTGCTTTAAATCTTGAACCTACGCACAAAATCCTCCGTAGACTCTTCTTCTCTCTGCTTGATATGGTGGATTTCCACGAGATCTTTGATGCATTTTTTCTGCTGAAGGAAATTTGCCAGAAATGCCTCTTTCAGGTCATCGTAGCTGTCTACGGATTCTGGAGGGAGATCGTCGAACCATACCCTAGCAGATCCAGTGAGTGTGGAATTGAACATGTGGCACCATGTTGGCATCGCCCAACGTTCCACTTTTGCTGCCGCCTGAAAGATCTTGAGGTGATCTTCCGGGTCCTCACTTCCGTCATATGTTTTGATGTGACTTGGCATACGGGTCCTATTTGGGAGATCAAAATAGTGGATTCGGGGAGTGAACTAATCAGTTTCCTCGCATACCCATGGTTGGGATAAATCGTCATCCTCAATGCTTGATCCTTGCTTTTTTGACCTGGACTTCCAGTGTCCTCCTTTACTATCTTCACTTTCTGACAGCGCTTTCGTCCTGCGTGAGGATGCTCTTTTGTTACGATATTTCTTAGAAACAGGTTATGTTCCTCTTGAGCGGGAACTCTGGTAACAGCTTTCAGTATCTCTGCGACTGCTGTGGTACGACTGATGCCTTGAATCATTCGAGTATGCGGACATACTCTTCTCCTTGTCTCCTAGCCTGTGGAACACACCCTTCTCCAGTCTTTTGAACACCGTTTTTCTTTCCGGATCTCTCTTCCTTGGTGATTCGGATCGGCCGCGCCTTGGTTTAGGGCTTCCGGACACGCTGCAGATACGTTTAGATCTGATCCTTTTTCTGAGGTCCCTTCTTCTGCTCGGTGTCCCTGACTCGGAGTGCTGTGAGACCTCCTCGAAGTTAAGACGGGCTTTCACTGCCTTGAGCTTTTCTTGTTGTACCTTCTCTTGGTGCATTTTCTCAGCTAGGATCGGCAACAACTGGTTGTAATGCTTATCACAATATTCCCTAAGGGCTGCGTCGGATACGGGCCCGTTCAAATTTCCTTGCGATATTTCTTTTTCCCTTCCTACCGTGTTTCGCACGACAAACGTGGGTGCGGTAGGAGAGGAGCCTGAGTGCATGCTCATGGTGAGTATTTTTAGGAACGTAGTTGTGTACTGGGTCCTACAGATGGCGCCAACTTGTTAGTACAAAAAGTGTGACGAGATATGAGATGGATCTAGGGTGTTTATTGGGTTGGGCCAATAATTTGTTGATGGGGTGGATCTTGTACTAAATCAAGTGATGAGACGATTTCCTGCACAAGTGAAAATAAACCGTTAGCCTTACCGTGGGGACGGACCCCACGATTAAGCTCCGGCGTGAGAGTAAGAGATCATGTTGTCAGAGAATATCAGAGCATATGTGTGTAAATATGAGTCAGAAAATCGTACCTTTTAGGATGTCAGAGACCCCCTTTTATAGGTGAGCCCAATACTAGGTTTTCCTAGTATTTCGCTTATGATTGTTAGTAGCCAGAGTGAGACCGTTGTCGGGTAAGGATCCGCTTGTAATCGTGGTTGCGGACACAGATCACCTTCCGCATACGTGTTGAGGAAGTATATTATATGCGCGCGTCTTGAGACATCCGAGCCGCAGCCAGCTTATCTCTGGGCTTAGTGGCAGCTCGTATGTTTTGTTGTGTTGAGCCTGGTCCCAAATGTTTATAGTACGAATTAAGCCCGATAAGCCTGTTATTCGTACTATACGTCATCAATTGCCATGTGATGAAAAACGTGCCGAGTTATGAAAATATAGTCGTGACAAACTAAAGCTTTTTCGTTAGAGACATCTTTCTAATTTTAAGCTTTAACCTATTTCAATTTTGACACACATTGTAGTCGGATCGGTCTCTTTTGGTTTGTATATTTTTTATAATGTTGCAGATTGGAACATATCTGAAATTTAATCGTGATATTATACTTCTGAAAACTCAATTGCGTTCGAAGACATAACTCGCTACCAATTGATTTATTCAAATTATAGAAAATAAGAGTAAAATAACATAATTCACTGCCAATTGATTTGGTATTTCGTAAAGGTTTAGACAATAAATATTTGTTGTGGGTTATTTAATAAACAATAAAATACATCGAGATTGAGTTACCAAGCTACTCATTTTTAACTATATTTTAAAACATTCATTTACATCCTTAGCGAACCTTTCTTTTAATTAAGTTCATTTGAACTTTAGATGTTAGTTCTTTCACAAAAAGTTTCATAAGAAACATTGTAAAAAAAAAAACCGCTTTATCTTTTTCATTCATTTTATTTTTATCTAATGGTTTAGATTAATTCTTATTTTAATTTAATTAAAAAACTCATTTTCACCTTATTTTTTTAAAAATTAAATATCTCACAAATCGTTAATCGTTACGCAAAACGAAACATACCATCGCGACGAGAATGAAATCATCTTTCTATAGAGGGGCACTTCTATATACTTTCGACGAACTTTTTTTTCGATTTTTTTTCTCAGCCACGTCTAGAAAATCTCTTGTGATTTCATAAAATCACATGTGATTTTTTCTTTTTCAGGCGTGATTGAAAAAAAAAAATTCGAAAAAAGAGTTCGTCGAAGTATATAGAAGTGCCCTCTATAGAAAGATAAAAAAAATACTCGTTGTGATACTTTCGACGAATTTTTTTTCCGATTTTTTTTCAATCACGTCTGAAAAAATCACATGAGATTTTTTAAGACGTGATTGAAAAAAAAAAATCGAAAAAAGAGTTCGTCGAAAAATCACATCTGAAAAAATTACGTCTGAAAAAATCACATGAGATTTGTATCACAATCTCATGTGATTTGTGATACAAATCTCATGTGATTTTTTCAGACGTGATTAAAAAAAATTCGAAAAAAGAGTTCGTCGAAAGTATATAGAATTGCCCTTTATAGAACGATAAAAAATTACTCGTTGCGATACTTTCGACGAACTTTTTTTCTGTTTTTTTTCAATCACGTCTGAAAAAATCACATGAGATTTGTATCACAATCTCATTTGATTTCAAAAAATCCCATGAGATTTTTTATGACGTGATCGAAAAAAAAATCGAAAAAAGTTCGTCGAAAGTATATATAAGTGCCCCTTTATAGAAAGATAAAAAAATACTCGTCGCGATGGTGTATTTTTTTTTCGTTTAACGATTTATCGTTTGCTAAATATTTGAGTTTTAAAAAAAAGGTGGGAAAGTGGACGATGAAAAAATGAGTGGTTAGGATTAACCCATTTGTTTTTTTTTTTTTGCCCTTATTTTTTGAGGATCTCAACTCAAAGTAAAATGGGTCTCGTAGTAGGCTCCACTGTTATCCTTGTGAGGGAACTTTACCTCTAAATTTTAAACGAATCCTTACTCTTAACTAAATTTCGCTTTCACCATTTCTTTTTTCGAAAATAGTATATTTCAAAAGTCGCGATTATGCCAAGTATTTGATTAAGATCCCTAATTAGTATGCATAATTATATTTCTAAACATACATGTCAGCATATTATTGGAGACAGCAAAAAAAACTTATTTCTCAACGAACTAATAACTTACTATTCCATCTATTAAGCACTTAATTAATCACTTTTTTTATCCTCCTAATTATTTTCTTAACAACAATAAACAAATATCATATCCAAACCCACAAAATCAGCAAAATCTTTACAACCACATTCATCAAATTCAACCTCAGACAACAACATGAGCTGTTTCTTCGTAGAATCTAACTGTATACCCATATGCTTCAAACCCCAACAACAACAAAATCTACCCATTTTCTCTCACACACTTACCATAAATACACTTGCCTGTTGGTGTTCACTCTCAACCCCACACAATATTACCTTCTAAGATCACTCCACGTGTCCCATATCCCACTTATTATTTATGAAAAGAAATATGATAAATATACGAGCAATGCTAGATCCACAAAATTCTTACAAAAATATATTCACAAAATGATTTGTCAATTAAGCGTGGAGGGTAAAAAGATAAAATGAAAGATTATGAAGCAATGTGATTGGACCAAAGACATTGCCAAGTCATTATGTGGATTATTTTTTGTAAACTCTTTGTGAGTGTAGCATTTCTTTAAATATACATACCACTTATGAAAAATAATACATTCACATACGGTATGTTTAGTGCTGTTGAGCTTTTTGAGACACTGAGCAATCAGTATTTCGATTTATAGTGCTCGTTTGACAAAAAAAGCGGTGAGTATTTTGATTTTTATTTATCATTTGACAAAATAACGGTAAGTTGTGCTATTTTTTCGAATTACTGCTATTTTTAACAAACACATCCATAACATAAAAGAGACATCCACACAATGATGTGGCTAATAAAATATAGATTAGAAAAATAAGAAAGAGAAACTATGGTATAACATGATTTAGCCACATCATTATATGAGAGTTTTTTATAAAAATTATGTAAATATAGCATTTTTTTTAATTATTTATTTTGTTTTACTCTTAAATAACTCAACTTAAGAAAAAAATATACGATTCAAAAGATAAGAGTATCATTTACTTTTTGATGACACATTAATTATTATTTTTTAATAATGATACATTAACTGTTTATGTTTTATGGTTTTTTTATGCTAGTAGTCTTTTTGATAAATTTTATTAAGGAAAATAATTGATAGACTTAAATATGTGACTAATTTTATGTGTTAATAAATGTGTAAGCTGTTATTGGTTTATGAAAAAATGAGTTTTTTTACTGTCACTAACAAGATGCGGACACGCAAGATTAGACATGCATTTAAAAATATTAATTAGGCATGTTAATAAATGCTCTTCCGTTAGTAAATACTAGGCGAATACCCGTGCACGCACGGAAAATCTCTAACGGCCGATAATTAACGATATGCAATATTGTGGTAAGTTTTTCGTGTAACGTTCAATATAGATTTGTTTGGGTCAAAATAAAAAATGATATGCAATATTGTGATCATTAACGATATGCAATAACGGCCGATACACGGGTGGTATAATTTGTTTTTGTTATAGATATCATGAACGTTAATGGAGTTGCATTTAAACTAAGAATATATTTTTTTTGATTTAATTCTTATTAACTAACGTTATTATACGCGCTATAAGAGATGCAACATGTAAATCTATTTATCAACATAAATAAACAAAATTAAAGTTGATCATATCGAAAGGATCCCAATAATATAAAGCATGTTTGTATATTCTAACAGCATAAATGTCATTCGACTGGCTACGTGAGAGGGTATTAAACCAATTAAACTCATGCCCTTAAAAATGACATATAACACCAGACGACTCTCCTGCTCAAAAGGCATACATTTAATTCTCCAAATTAAATACGTCATGTTAAAGCATATCGTAAATTAAAAGAATTCAAA
>BQNB010202858.1:0-10805 GCA_026074375.1 Tanacetum coccineum
TACGTACACGAGACTTATAATTTGTATAAAAAAATAAAAATATATATCTAATACATCATTGGATACTCGATATCCAAATTTCAAAGCCTTCGTCCTTGTAATAAGGCTGAATGGTATGGTTGGGGAAAATCCACCTTTCAGCTCAACGTCACATCAACTTTCTTTCTCCAACTTTAAAACTCATTATAACTCATTTTTCAACCGTAAAAACAATTTAAAACTCATCTTTCGTCACCATTTTTTTAAAATACTTTTATTCATAAACTCAAAACGTAAATATTAACGTAAACGTAAAAGTACGAAATTAATAAAAACGTAAACTAAATCTAAAACTTTTATTCATCGGTTCGTACGAAGTCGTCCGGATGATGTGCTTCCTCCGGGAACCATCTGGGAGCTAAAACTAAACATTAGAGACAATGGTTCAATCAGCATCATTGATCGAAGGTTTTGATGTGTTTGTGCGGATTTGATCCACCTCATAACTTGTTGCACTTGTTCATCGGTTCGTACGAAGTCGTCCGGATGATGTGCTTCCTCCGGGAACCATCTGAGAGATATCACAACTTTTTTGAATTTTCGAATCATATTATGTAATATGATGCATGTGTACATCATATTAATAATTCTTTCTTTTTTCAGCGCTCGTGTGGGATTGGTTAATATTGGCCCATTTCTTCTTTAGAACACCAAACGTGTTGATTTGTGCTCATGTCATACGAATGTTTATACAGCTAGAAATACGTGAGATGGGTTTTTATAGAACCAAAGAATATGATGTTGCGAAGATATCTACTTCCATTTATGTGACTAACTTTCCTGAATCGACTAATGCGAAGGAGCTGTTTCACGCCTGCAATGCTTATGGTCATGTGGTAGACTCATTTATCCCAAATAAGAGAGCGAAGAACGGTAAGCATTTCGAGTTTGTTCGTTTCATAAACGTGTTTGATATCCAAAGATTAGTTGGTAATTTGGAAACGATTTGGATCAATAGACATAAGTTACAAGCCAATGTTGCTAGATTCAAGCGTTCGGAGGCTAAGAGCTCTCAATCAGAGGGAAAATGACAGGTGGTAACAAGATTAATAAGATGGGAACTATCAACAGTGAGAAGGTTCCTTCCCAATCTGCTCGTACTAGTGGTCCTTCGTTTGCTTCTGTTTTGCAAGATTCTGTCCAGCCACGGCCTTATATTTCTCCTTCGCCTGCTATGGTGCTCGATGATTCGTGTATTGTGGAACGTGTCTTAGAAAAGTTCGTTATGGGTGAGGTTAAGTCGTTCTCTTCGATTCCTAACCTCCATTCCATTCTCTTGAAGGAGGGGTTTCAGAATGTAAACCTGACTTATATGGGAGGCTTATGGGTTATGATGGAGTTGGAATCGATTAAGATCAAAAAAAAAAATTTGCAACACGTGGGTGTTTCATCATGGTTCCACCGTGTTTGTAATGCTCAACCGGATTTTGTGGCTAATGAGCGTATAGTGTGGGTTGATATTGAAGGAGTTCCTCTCCATGCTTGGTCACGTAAAACTTTCACGAAGATTTGCTCTAAATGGGGCGAGATGTTGGAGTTAGAAGAAAGTAGTGATGATTTTTTTGCTCGTAAACGTATTTGTATCAAAACCAAGCTGGAAGATAACATACTTGAAAAGTTCAAGATCATTATTCGTGGGAAGATATTTGTGATTCGAGCTAAGGAGCTCTTCGTTTGGTCCCCGGTGTTTAATGAAGTTAAAGAGGCTGCTTTGTGTTCGGATGATGAGTCTTTAAATGGAGAAGAGGTACATAAAGGTGAAAACAATATGAACTTTGATTCGGGTAGTGAAAGTGACATTGAGGCTGTCCCTGATACTTGTTTTGGAGAAGTTGATGGCAATTTAGATGGTGACAATGTGGTTGAGCAACCTGTGAATGAAAAGGAGTACTCACCTGATCCGTTTGGTATTTATGGTCTCATGGGGAAAAAAGATGCTGGAGCTGATATTTCAGAGGATGACAAGAGTATTCCTTATCCACCTGGATTTACGCCAATGAACCCCAAGGATGACGGTATTGAGCAAGGATCTAATGGGAAGGAGCCTTCCAAGTCTCCTAATAGATCCGTTTGTTCTCGTGTTGTAATGGATTCTCATAACACTGATGCCGTCTTGGGATCTGATGAACGTGGTGCTGGTTGTTCTCAGAAAAAGGGCGGGTCAGTTCTGGTGGTTTTGGACGATATTATCAAAATAGGAAAAGCAATGGGATATTCTATGGAAGGGTGTGAAAAAGATATTGAAGGCATTATTCGATCTCATGGAGTAAATGATGTTCCCCGATGAATTCATTGTCCTTAAGTCAAAGCCTAGGATCCAAGGCCAAAAAAGATTGGATTCGTGAGTTAGTTGTCAAACACCGGGTGAGTTTCTTGTCTCTTCAAGAAACAAAGATGTCAAATATTTCGGATTATGAAGGTAATATTACTTATAGCGGTAATTATTGTTTTAAGTTCGTCTCTAGTGAGCTCTTGGGTTTTCAGGAGGCCTTTTGTTCGGGTGTGGGATTCTTCGGTCTTTTCTTTAAAGAAACCCACATCATTTCGGATCATTTTCTTGTTCTCTATGGTTCTTGGAAGCCTAATAAGACCAAACTTCTTGTGATATCTATTTACGCTCCTCAATCTCTTGCTGAGAAAAGACTTCTTTGGAACTATATTTCTCTGCTTATCAGTCGTTGGGGTGGCGAATGTATCGTGATGGGAGATTTTAATGAGGTTCGTTGCGAAGATGAACGTCGGGGGGGTCTTGCCTTTTACTGAGAGGGGCCCTGCCGTGTTATAGATTTCATTTCCGATTCTGGCTTAATCGATATTCAGTTGGGTGGTTATTCTTTTACTTGGTCACATCCGTCGGCTAGTAAAATGAGTAAGTTGGACAGATTCCTTTTGCTTGAAGGTCTAATCTCATTATTTCCTCACTTGTCGGCTATTTGTTTAAATAGACATCTTTCGGATCATCGTCCTATCCTACTCCGGGGAGGTTGGATGGCTTCTTATGGAGTATCCCGTTTGGTTTTACATTTCTTGGTTAATTAAATGGATTTGAACATATGGTGTCTAACACTTGGAAGTCCAATGTTCTATCTGATCGGAATAGGATGGTACATTTTAAAAAGAAGCTGCAAATCTTAAAAAATACAATTCGTCTATGGGTTACTGATCACAGGCGAAATCAGTTAGGTCCGTCTTAATGTTATTAGTCATTCTTAAATTGACTGGTATCTTACATTCAGTTAGGTAACGGTGATTGTATCTGATGAAATTCTTCTTTCCTGTTCAAAGTTGATGAACAAAAATGCAAGACATTCAAGTCTTCTGGACGCTCGTGATTCCTTTCATGAAGGCCTAGATTAAGTGGGGCGATTTGAGGGTGATGAGAATTCCAAGTTCTTCCACGGTATTATTAATCGTAAACGTTCCACTTTAGCTATTAGAGGAATTATGGTTGACGGAGAATGGGTGGACGACCCAAGTCGTGTAAAGGATGAATTTCGTGCTCATTTTGCTGATAGATTTCAATCTCCGACGTCTAACCGTTGTAAGTTAAATTTTGTTTTCCCAAATCGGTTAGATTCTGATCGTGCTATTGAATTGGAAAGCCCTGTTACTTGTGATGAGATTCGTAAAGCGGTCTGGGCTTGTGGAGAAAACAAATCTCCTGGCCCCGATGGATTCACTTTTGAATTCTTCCGTAAGTTTTGGGTTGATATTGGTCCTGATTTTTGTGCAGCGGTGGTTTGGTTTTTCGATCATTGTTCATTTGCTAGGGGTTGCAATTCGGCCTTCATAGCTCTTATACCGAAGGTTCCTGATCCGAAGTTCGTGAATGATTTTCACCCTATCAGCTTAATTGGTTGTCTTTATAAGGTTGTTACCAAGATCCTTGCTATGCGTCTATCTATGGTTATCTCTGATCTCATATCAGACGTTCAAACCGCTTTCCTTCCCAAACGTCAAATTCTTGATGGCCCTTTCATTATTAATGAGCTGTTGTCTTGGTGTAAATGTAAGAAGAAACAGGCCATGGTTTTCAAAGTTGATTTTGCTAAAGCTTACGATTCGATTAGATGGGACTATTTGGATGAGGTTTTTTATGCTTTTGGTTTCGGGGTTAAATGGCGTGCTTGGATTCGTGGTAGCTTATCTTCTGGTATGGCTTCTATTGTAATTAATGGTAGTCCGACTTCTTAATTTGAGTTCCATTGTGGCTTGACAGCAATGGCGATCTTTGGCTCCGATTCCTTTTTACTATCGTTATGGCACTCTATTCACTTTGTCGTTTACTCGTGTAGTTGAGGCAGGCATCTTTAGAGGTATTCACATTGGTAACTCCTTTAAGATTTCTCACATTTTTTATGCGGATGATGCATTGTTCGTTGGAGAGTGGTCTAATGATAACTTAAGACACTCATGCTTGTCCTTCTCGCGTTGATTATCCTTACTCTATGTTAGGTTGTCAATTAACAAAAAAAACAGTCACCTGTTAGTGTGGGCGTGTTTCTAATGTTATCACGGCTGCTGTGCTTCTAAAATAGTTGTTCCAGTAATGAATAATCCTTTTAATATTTAGGGAGTATGGTTGGTGGTTCTATGTCGTGGTGATAGGCATGGGATGAGGTTATCTGTAATCTTAAATCCCCGTCTCTCTAAATGGCAAGCTTAAAACCCTTTCAATAGGGGGCCGTTTTACTTTACTCAAATTTTTCCGGTTTTGTGGTTCACTCCTTATATTGGATGTCCCTATTTAAAGTTCCTAAATCCGTGTTGTGCTCGATGGAATCTATTCGTAGAAATTTCTTTAATGGGATCCTCGGTGTTGAAAAAAAGATCGCGTGGGTTAAGTGGTCTAAAGTGCTTGCGGCTAAAAAGTATGGTGGTTTAGGCGTTTCAAGTTTTTTTGCTTTGAACAGGGCGTTACTCTTTAAATGGATGTTGGATGTCCTATCCAAAGATAACACTTTATGGTTCCGTTTATCTCTGGCTATGCACGGTTCCCACATTCAGGCATCTTCATTGTTACTTCTTCGATATGGGGTTCTATTGATCGTGAAGTGGATGTTCTAAAATCTCAAGGTGTTGACTTGATCTCTCATTGTAAAAGACGCATTGGTAACGCGATGAATACAAATTTCTAGAATGACGTTTTGGAATTGGAGATGTAAAACTTAGGTTGCGTTTTTCACGTGTCCTTTGCGCTAGGAACAAACAAGGTTTGTTCTGTTGCTTCTAAATTTCAGGATTCTATTGTCTCCTCGTTTCGTCGTCAGGTCAGAGGAGGGGCTGAAAATTCCCAGTTTGCTCAACTCCAGGAGCTTGTTGGTCCCACAATTTTGTTTAATTCTGTTGATCGTTGGTATTGGGATCTTAATGGGTGTGGAGAGTTTTGTGTTAAAGACGTCCGCATTTTATTAGACGCCCACTTTCTCCCTAAGGAGGATCATGCTACGAGGTGGGCCCAAGTTCAGTGTCGTGCTAATAATCAATGTGCTCGCTTGGAAGGTCTCTCTTGATAGATTGCCGACGAGATTGAACTTGATTAGTCGAGGTGTTACTGTTTCTTCATTTTCCTGCCCGGTTTGCGACTCTGCCCCTGAGGATCTTTCTCATCTTCTTTTCAGTTGCTCAATGGCTTGAGACGTGTATCGGCTTGTTTGTCATTGGTGGAATATAGGTTGTCCGTCTATCGGCTCTTATTCAGATTGGCTTTCCTGGTTCTTTTCTATTAGGTTGGGGTCCAAAGTTAAACGTATGTTGGAAGGTGTTTTTTATGTCACGTGGTGGTGTCTTTGGAATTTCAGGAATCAATTGTTGTTCGCGGATAAGAAGCCTCGGAAAGATACGTTTTTTGATGATATTGTTGCTCTCTCTTTTCTTTGGTGTAACTCTAGATGTAAAAGTTTGTTTTCTTGGGATAGTTGGCTTCAACACCACCTTTTTGTTTGTCTTTTGTAACACCCCTCGCTCTTTTACTAGTTTTCTCTTCTTAATAAAGTCGCCGTTCAAAAAAAAAAGAAATACGTAAGCCTATGGGGGTCACACACGTTTACACTTAGATATCATTCACTTAATGTTTATAATAATATATTTGTATATTTATTATTTATATTAATATATGAGTTAACGAAATAACACTGACGGTCGTTAATTAGTTTGTTATGAATAACTAACTATAAAGGCTTTTTAATGGGTAATTAAATGTAATTAACCATAAATATTAGAAAATTCAAAAAGTCAACACCAAGGGGTGTTGGTCCTTGGTTCGACCGGCCTAAGCCTAAAGAAAGGGTGGATTGGGTTTTGAGCTATCTTTTCCTACACGTTATGTATTTTAGGTAAACTCTAAAATCATCTACTATATAAGAAGGATTCTAGAGCTCATAATTTACATCCCTTCTCTTCTCTCTTTCTTTGGTCGATCGAAACAAACAACCCTTTAGGGTTTTTTGGTTTCAATTATTCTTGTGTTCACTTGTTCGTTGATCAAGAACTAGCATTCGGGTGATATCGTTTGACGTGTAGTGTGGATACACGTGGAGGTTATTTCTTTTAGTAACTTATAGTGGTTTTAGTTAAGCACGATTAGACACACGTGCATGTACACAAAGACGCTTGCGTTTCGTCACTAGCTTGGTTGCTAAAGGTATGTATCATTTATTTATGTTTATGTTTGTTATGTGTTAATTAAGTGTGCTATATGTGATCTATATCCGCTGCGTAGCTCGTAGAATATTAGTGTAATATTAGGTTTAATGATTAACCAATTTCAACAGTGGCATCACGAGCCATCTCATATAGCATAGTAATTACATAAAAAAAAAGTTAATATATGTAAAAAAAATTTTTTTATGGTTTTTCAAGAAACCCCCCCCCATATATGTATTATTTGTTGCCTTTTATGTGAAAATTATTTTAGGAAATTATTTAGAGAAATAATCTTGCCCTAATTGATCACATAAATAAGGTAATAATATATACGAATATATTTTACATGTTTTTAATTCGCTTTATTTGGTAAATATTTGCGTTTTAGATTTTATGTATATTTGTAGCTTATTTATCTTGCCATAAATTGTCAACCATGGATTACATGCATGTAAGCCATGGTTTATTAAGCCAATATATATATATATATATATATATATATATATATATATATATATATATATATATATATATATGAATGCATGCATGTGAATATATGTATGCAAAAGAATCTTACGTGAATTATTTGATTAATTGCAAAAGTAGGGAAGAATTTTGTTGAATAAATGCTTTAATTGCATATGTGATTCTTGCTTAGTATGATTAAATTTGGTAGATATGTTCTGCATGTTTTATATAATGGTGTTTTTTTTATATAATTATGCAAAAACGATTTTCAAAATTAATATGGACTAAAAGTACATGATTAAAATGCTTATTGTACAATATACTGATATGTACACTTTCCAAAATCATGAATTATATACTTAAAATTGTATTTCTTGCAAACGTTCTATAATGCAGGGGTTTAGTGGTTTTCGCATGGGAACTTGCGACGAAACAATGCAAGAATACACAAATTTTACATAAACTGTTCTAACATATTTAAGTATGTAACAATCGTTACTAAGGATTGATTATTTCCCATAGGGAATTAACCTTATCCGTAGTAAGATCACTTATACTTAAAAATGTTGTAAATCAAGGCAACCCTAATTTTATAAATGGCATGTGATTTATAAAATGTAGAAAAATATATTTATAGAAAGTTTTTAAAACTAAAATGAAAATGTTTTAAGGTTGTATGCATGCTTCTTTATACACAAATTTTTGGTAACATTATTTTATCAAAACTCTACCCGAAAAATAAGTCAATTGCAATCCAAGTATGAAATCACTTGAGTTGTAATTTTTACTCTAAAACAATTTTAGGTAAATTTTACAAACAAGGTAATATAACAATCGTATAGTCAGACCTGACTGTAAAATTACTGATTTTGTATTGGACGACTTAAATCGAGTATGTCGTTTAGAACTTCTACCCGATAGCAATAGATGGGGTTAAACATGCTACTTGACATTGTAATTCTGGATTATGATGTCTTGTGCCCCATAAAGGCTAAGAGTTGCACATGTTGGCAATTATCAGACATTGATTACCTTTTTGAGTTATATCATTTCTAGTAGATCAACTGCATTAATGGTACAACGTCAAAGTTGGATCTTAGACTCTTGGTAAAATTATTATTTATTTATGTGTAAACATGGGTAGTTAATTTTATAAGAGATTATTATCGAAAATACTAATATTTTCTGAACTTTTGATAGTTTAGTAGATGGCTACTACTGCCTAAAACACAAACAATACGACTATCAGGTCGATTCTCCCGGCGGAGAGACTCACTGGTTCGAATTTCACAAACTGGTATCGCAATCTGCGAATTGTTCTCAGGTATGAGAATAAGATGAAGTTTGTGGAACAGCCTACTGGACCCGCTCCTGATCCTGAAACTGCTGACCCTGACACTATTGACAAGAACTATGAGACTGTCAATCTTGAGCAAGAGGTTGCATGTCTTATGCTGTCGAGTATGTCTCCAGACCTGCAAAGGACATTAGAGAAATACAATGCATATGACATGTTAAAAGAACTGAAAACTATGTTTGAAGAGCAGGCTAAACAGGAACTGTTTGAAACAGTTAAAGCATTCCACGCTTGTAAATAGGAGGAAGGTCAGTCACTAAGCTCCTATTTCTTGAAGAAGATGAAGAGCTACTTGGATGCTTTGGAACGCCTAGGCTATGCAATGCCACATGAACTTCGTGTGAGTCTTATTTTGAATTCTCTCAACAAGGACTATGATCAGTTCGTTCAGAACTATAACATGCATAGCATGAGGAAGACGATAGCTGAATTGCATGCTATGCTGAAACTCCATGAGAAAGGTATTCCAAATAAGGCTGAAACCCCCGCTGTGTTAGCTATATGGGAGGGTAAGATCCAGAAGGACAAAAGGAAACCGCGAGGGGCGAAGGGAAAGGACAAGGGAAAGAATAAGCTTGTTTATGCTCCTAAGCCCAAGATCTCACCGCCGCCTAAGAGAGATAATCCGGCAAAGGACTCTATATGCCACCACTGCAAAGAGGTGGGTCATTGGAGGAGGAACTGTTCATCCTACCAAGCTGAGTTAAAGAAAAGGAAGGAGGCTAGCATGGCTAGTACTTTAGATATCTTCACTATATAACTCTATGCTTTTCCAAATAAGACTTGGGTATATGATACGGGTTGTGGTACTCATATATGTAATACCTTGCAGGGTCTTAGAAGAAGCAAGAAGTTGAAACATGGAACTTTAAGTCTGTACATGTGCAATGAAATGCGTGCAGCCGTTGAAGCGATTAGAAGTTTTGATTTAATTCTTTCTAATGGTTTAATAATTGTATTACACAACTGCCATTTCGCCTTTACTATTACTAGGGGTGCTGTTTCAATTTCTCGTTTGGTTGAAAACGGTTATATTCATACATTTACGAATTATGGTATTTCTGTTTCAAAAGATAATGTGTTTTATTTTAATGCAATTCCACATGATGGCATTTATGAAATAGATATGCATAATCTTTATCCAAATGTTAGTTCTACTTTTAATGTTAGCAACAAAAGAGTCAAATATTCTTTAGACTCTTCTTATCTATGGTATTGTCGTGTTGGAAATATAAAAAAGAAACGCATGGACAAGCTTCAGCGTGATGGGATCTTACAATCCATTCATGATGAATCACTTGAGAAATGTAAGTCTTGTATTATTGGGAAGATGGCGCCTAAGCCTTTTTCACATCAAGTGGAAAGAGCTGAGGACCTATTAGGACTTATACACACTGATGTATGTGGCCCTTTTAGAACTGTGTCAAGAGAGGGTGCTAGTTACTTCATCACCTTTACAGATGATTTCAGCCGTTATGGTTATGTTTACTTGATGAAACATAAACATGAGGTATTTGAAACATTTAAGGTCTTTCAAAATGAAGTTGAAAATAAACTCGGTAAAAAGATAAAGGCTATTTGATCCGATCGAGAAGGAGAATACATGAGTCATAAATTTGTTAATCACATGAAAAGTTGTGGTATTGTATCCCAACTTACTCCACCTTATACACCACAATATAACGAGGTGTTTGAGAGGAAGACTCAAACTTTACTTGATATGGTTCGATCCATGATGAATCTAACAGCTCTGCCAAAATCCTTTTGGGGATATGCTCTTGAGTCTGCAGCTCGCATTCTCAATATGGTTCAAACCAAGAAGGTTGAAAGGACGCCTTATGAAATATGACATGGAAAAGCTCCCAAGTTGTCCTACTTAAGGTTTTGGGGTTATGAGGCACTCGTGAAACGAGACGCACCTGACAAACTTGATCCTATATCTATTAAGTGTATCTATTAAGTGTATCTTTGTAGGTTACCCAAAGGAAATAACCTCATAGTACAAGAAGCGAGTGGAGTCATGGACCTCTCAAAATGAGTGGGAGTGACGAAGGACTTGAATTAATTCAAGAAGAAGATACACAACCTTTTAAAAATACTAGCAACGAACATAATGAGGTCGTACTCATGGAGGTCGAGCCATAAAATGTTAAAGTTCTTGGTCGTAGATCCGCAAGGATACCTCAAGCACCAGATAGATATGGTTTATGTGTTGATGTTGATGAGTATGAATTAGGGGATCTTAATAAACTTCCTAATTATAAAGCTGCATTATCCTGAATATGATAAATGGCTT
>BQNB010202859.1:0-10805 GCA_026074375.1 Tanacetum coccineum
ACAAGAACAATATTGCACCACGACTAAACCAATGTGTTTTTATAAAGTCTAATGATGTCTAACCTTTGGTCATATCAAAATAAACATCTACTAAGTCTCTCCCCTTAATAACTATCTCAATCTTACATGGTTATACCTTTCATTTTTACAATCCTAGATGTAAAAGCCAATTTTCTGATTTTGGCCATTTTCAAGAGAGCATAAATCCTAAACAATAAAAGATATAGCCATGAGGCTTTCACCCCTGGAAAGGCCTTGAAGTATACTTTCCAGAATATCAAGCCTCATATTCCAATTGTTTACCAATTTTTAGAAAAGGACAAATTACTATCGCTAACTCAAAACAGAAAACTTCCTTTTGCAGAATTTAGCCATGATCACAGGACCATATCTCTCATTCCATAAAAGATATGAAGGTGAGGTTTTCATCCCTGGAAAACCAAATGAATCTAGTTTTTAAAACATTAAGCCAATCATTCAAATCCTTTACCAATCAACGGGAATTAAACTTTTACTAACTGAAGGTCAAACCAGATTATTAACTGAATTTCTTAGTTTTGCCGTTTTAGTCATAAATCCTAAACTAAAATAGCAATGAGGTTGGTTCCAATTGGAGGAGTTAGCTCATGATGTCTAGCATCCAAAAAATCTTTAAAACCTTGACCTACTGTACAAAATTCTGGAGAAAAACATGTTTCCCAACAGCAACTCCAGAATTGACCTCCTAACGTAAAATGACCATAACTTTCTCATACGGAATCGATACGGGAGTATCCAATTTGCCCATTGAAGCTTAAGACTCCCTCTATCAAAATATGCAATTTTATCAGTAGCTATAGACCAAAAATTTGGAGAACAAGCTCCGTTTATCTGCTGTCCCAAAACAATCCGCAAATTCCTATTCTAAATCAATCAATAACACATCTAAATCCTCAATTGAGCCATCACAAGGCCAAAATACTTCAATACAATCTATCCCATAACCATTTTACCTCACATACACTAACTTACCAAGATCAATTTAAAAAAATACATGCATGATCATAATCATAAAAATCAAGAACATGCATTCTCCAAAAAAAAAATTACACCTATGTGGTGTTGTGGGCTGCCAAAACACACAAGAGAAAACCAAACCTAGAATGAATCATTACTTCACTCAATCTTGCTGAAAATCACTTCTAATCCATCTCTTTTGATTCTTGCAACCTTCAATCAATTAAAAACCTTAAAACCTCAAGATCTTTAAAATCTTTATTTTCTTTAAATGATTTGCATGGTTGATTCAAGTAATAGGAGATTAATTAGCGTTTGATTTAGAATGATTGGGAGTGGAATGTAGATGTTTTTAGTGAGTTTTGAGATGGAGATGGTGGTTTTGGGTTACCTGTTGTCGAACCAGAAGAGAGGAAACGAAGGAATTTGGATGGTTTGCTTATTTTTAGGGAGTGTGTTTTTTTAATCGTTGGGTGAATTTATATAAGGGATAATTATAGTTACCAAAAAAAAATAATAAGGGGATGAATGTTTGTGTTTGTTCGTCCGGTTTTAAGAGGGGAGGGAGTGGGCTTAGGCCCATTCCTACTTAACTACTAACACTCTTAAATCTCGGGCCCTAAAACCTTTCCTAGCCTGATACTTTTTTCTAAAACGCGATTTTCGTCAAGGTGCAATATAAAACACGAGGAAAATGTAAAAATAAAAAAATAAAAAAAATTTGGCACTCAAGGCCCGTATACGGAGTCATTGGTTTCTCGGTCGTTAAAAACGGATAATATTCAATTGTAAGATTCGCGAGGGTTTTAAAATTGACGATTTCAATAAAAATCGATTAAGAAAATAAAATGAATGATTAAAAATTTAAGATTTAATTATAAATTTAAATTAAGTAATGACCTTAAATACGGGGTTTTAAATTTAATATATTTTTCACAATTAAAATACAGGATCCGTTGATTTCTCGATCGGTAACGATTAAAGATAAAATATAGAATTCGCGAAAGAATTTAATGACGATTTTAATAAAAACCGACTAAAATAATAAAATGAATTATTTAAAATTTAAGGAATAATTATTAATTCAGAATAAGTAGTGACCTTAAATACGGGGTTTTACATTCTCCCCTCCTTAAGGGAGCGACGTCGCGGCGCTCGATTTCTCCTATTTGCTTTACACTTGCTCAAGAAGAGTTGCGGGTAATTGTTTCTGAAGAAATCTTCTCGTTTATTAATAAAAGTGCGATTTTTAAGCGAAAACATGAGATTTTGACTAAACGTGACTAATACATGAATTTTAACGAAAGATGTCAAAATTAGATTTCAAGGTAGCCAGGGGATTTCAAAGATAGAATAAACACAGTAAACACTTAAACGGATAAAATGCCTAAAACAACTTAAGATAAGCAAGAACGAGAAATCGCGAATCGCGTAAACCGTAAAACACAAAAATTCTCTTTACTAGAAAATGAGAAAAAGTATGAGTTACATATTGTCATTGAAATACGGAATGTCACATTAGAAAAACCCGTCCCGAATTTTTATATTGTTTTAATCACCGACAGTCGATCGAGAGGAAAAGTAAGGGTACTTGTTTCAAGTTTTGTTTTAAAACTAGGCTTAGGCACTTTCTAGAATATGAAAATGTGAAGTTCGTTCGGTTATGGAATTAAAATGTTAAGTCATTCTTAAAATGATGAAAATTTTATTATAATGATTTATCAAGGGTTTGGTGATTTGAAAACGAAATCACTAGTAAGAAGAATTTTTAAAACTATGTCATTGAGAAATTAAGGCGGATATGTATCTTTAGTGGGTCAATATTTTTAAGGTAATTATTGGGTTTTCTTGACAAAGAGGGTGTTCAAATGAAAGTAAAATATGTTCAGATAACACTTTGGTGCTTTTGAAAACCTTTGAGATAAAGATACGTATAAAGGTTTTGTTGAACTCTCGGATTCGCGGTTGCGATTTAGAAAATATATTTTCCAATTCATTAAGAATCATTTGTTGAAACGAAGTTTAAATCGGTCATTTAATTAAGATGTGATTAAAATATGATGTATAAAACATGTAACTTGACAGGTAGGGCTTTGTGTCATTTTAAACATTAGTTATAGATTGTACAAAGGAGAATGTTTAGAACCGACTCTTAAACTTGAGGAGGTCATTTTGTTAATTTAAACACTTGTGAAAAATTTGTAAGATTTTCATAAAAACTTATAATTTTTTTTATAAAAGCCCATAAAGGTGTGCAATACATCAAAGGTAGACATCGAGCGTGCTCGGTGGTTTAACAAAGTAACAAGATAGCAACGAAGATATAACATGTAACGGCAATCACAAAACGTGTAAGCAATGGTATGAGGGAACGAATTGAATGTCGTGAGGGTCCTTAAAGGAAAGAATACAAACATAATTATAAAGTAAAGAGATAACGATATGTAAACAAGAAAGCAAACCGAACACGATGATTTATAGTGGTTCGGTCACAGAGTTCCTCTCCGCCCTACTCCACTCCCTGAGTACCCAACTTAAGAGTTACTTTACTAGATCAACAAGCTCCTTTATCGGCGGAGAAAACCTTACACAACGTCGCTTACACTTTTTCCGGTACAAAGCTAAATACCGAGTTCTAGATCAAGGTAGAACCAACCTAACATCCCTTTCAACACAACAATAAAACCTATATTCTAACCCGCAAGAAATAACCCACATAACCTCTACAAATTACATGGTGTTTGATTGATAAATGCAAATGAATGAATGATGATCTAAATGAACTTTCATTGATGGGAAGCTTTCAAAAGAATGAAGATGATGATAAGATCTTTCAATCTTGTAGATCCAATCTTGTAGATCTAATCTTGTAGATCCAATCTTGTAGATCTACATATGTATATGCTTTATGATGGATGGAGATGGCAAGTTCTTCAAGGCTTGCTTTGGTAGATTATCATGAAGGTATGCTTACAACAAAATGAGTATTAGAAGCATTATGATCATGGTGTTTATGAATAAATTATTTTAGATCCAAATGAGTGAAAATTGTGGAAAATATGTGTCGGAAGTGATGGATTACGGATTGAAAAGGCTCCTCTATTTATAGTCCAGAATTTACTGCTTGCCAGTTCCGCCGGTTCCCTTTGCCGGTCCATTCTTAAAATATTTTATTTTGCATTTTATTTTTACTTAAAAGTGAAAGTAAACTTGTACATGTAAAAATAAAAGGTCTAGTTGAGTTCTTGACAAAATAAAGTTTATTTGTTTAAATAAAATATATAGTTAGATGTAAACTTTAGTGTAAAAATAAAAGAGATGCATTTGTATAAAAATACTTGTGAATGCAAAATGTGAAATGAGGTTTGATCATAATGCAACATAACAAACATGTACGAACCTGTGTTGTAACATACGAGGAATCGAGACGCGGAGAGATGTAGATGTATGTTGAGACAAAATACGATTACGAGTAACTTGCACATTTTACGTTATGCATTACAAGTTACGTGTTTGTCATCAACAAAACAAACAAGACTATGTAGATTAAATATTATAATATTTTCACTAACATTAAAGTTTTTGTAAAACCCCGAACATGATAAAAGTTGACTAGCCCGAGCATTCCATCATTTTTCCTAAATTATGCATAGCCTGATCAACTATGCTTAATTCACGAAGGATCATGAAATGATGAGGGTATTTCCTTAAGTTATGTTAGGGTAAACATAAAATCCTAATATCACTTGAAAATGCCTTGGCCATGAACGTACATGTTGCATATATGTACTTTCGCCTTATACTCTTACATGTAATTCACCATGTTTGTTAATACCCAAATCATCATTGCTTGTCTCTAACTTACATGTGGTCTTGAGTGCATTACATGTCGCCTTTCATATGTGCCCTATTCCTATAATCTGACCACTATTGCCTATGCTTGCCTTTCATATCTGCTGGGCATGCCTAATATACTACTATAAGTACTTGTGTTTTAGTTTCCTACTGACTACTATATGTAAGCAAATTTATGCTATTAATTTTGAGTATATTATTTTATAAGATTACTTATACACCTACCGTGTGTTATCACATATCGATGTCTTCCTCACCAGCCCCTACCGACACAGAGACCATTCCATTCGTCGGCAGAGCCCGAGGCTCTCTAGTACCCACTACATTTCCTGATGACCCTTTGATGTATCGTTGTGTGGTGTATATTTTATTGATTCAAGTTTTAAATTTATATTTTACCGACTAAACCAAAAACAACACTTTAACGGGATGTGTACCCGATCAGTAGTAGTTTTGTGATAAGTAAGGTGTCGAACACTTGAAGCGAGGTTAAGTCTATCAATTTAATTAATATATTGGTTATCTAATCTATGTTAATTCTATTCTATTCTAAACCTATGTCAGTCCTAATTCTAATTCTAACAGGAAAAAGGGGGGTTTTCAGCCTGAGAGACTAGCATGGTTTGGTAGTGACTACAATCAATTCAAGGCACTTTAACCCACGCAAGCAAATAAACAAAATATAAAAGAGCGGTCGAGCCAAATATAAGAAAACTGTATTAACCATTATTAATCCGATTAGAAAGTTGGTTTGTTTATTCAGTGCAATGATTTTTTCTCTCGAGGTGGTATATCATTATTAAGACTTAGGCGTTACATCATCCTAAGACCTAGACACATTAATTCTTTCACAATTAAAGCATCCGCATAAAGCATCCTTATTTGCTAATTATAACCTATCTTAGGAATTAAAGCAGTGGCGGTCTTGTTAAACCCTAGCTCATAGAGACTTTACCCACTTACCGCTTAATGGTGATTTATACACTATGTTAGTCTCAAAGTATTGAGTCGAACATGAAGTTCGTCCATTATGTATTTAAGTCTCGGTCTTTCAATCCGTAAAAAAATTAACAAAAAAAACGTCAAGTTTCATTATGTTCACAACTTTTTTACATTCATAGCCCAAATAAAAAGATATCGAAACCGTACCTTCCCCAAAAAAAAAGAAAATATTCGGAAAAAAATTAACCCGTCCCAACGCAAAAAATTTTTTCCCGAATCGTACAAAAAAATGAAATATCCGGGAAAAAATTAGCCAAAAAAAAAAAAAAACAACCAAAAAAATAGCCTAAAAATATGGCCCCAAAGTAAAAAAAATACAAAACGGACCCTCACCTTTTAACTATTTAAGATTTTCTTACACAAAAATTCCCGTAAAAAAATTTACAAAACCGTTCCAAAAAAAAGAAAATATTCAGGAAAAAATTAGGCCGTCCCAACGCAATTTTTTTTCCCCGAATCATACAAAAAAAAGAAAATATTAAAAATTAACCCCGCCATAACGCATCGCCAAAAAAAAACCCCCGAAATGTAAAAAAAATTATTCGGGAAAAAATTAGCCCCGCCGCAACGCGCGGGTTCTTTTGCTTGTTTATATGCATCATGTGATAACGGTTGTTATTCATGTAAGTGATTAGATTCCCAAATCTCCTTTGCCATACGAAATTATCCAGACTTTTATGTCATCACACAATCGTTTCCTTCTAACTTTTCTTGTCTATCATGGATTCGCCAACCATGATTATCACTAAGAAAATATTGTATTCGTTTGTTGGTATTCGGGTCTTGGTAATCAAAGATTGCTTGAATAATTTTTTGAATCGTGTATAGTCCACTTTCTGAATATAATATTTTGACCATATTTGGTGCCTTGGTTACACGAATGAGAGCAAAAACATAAAGAAGATTGTATGTGTTGTTATGATTCTTCATTATCAAATGAAAGACCAAAATTGTGTCTATATATAATAGACAATGTGACTTTTCATGAATAGTCACAACCCTTCATGAATGGTTATAACTTTTGGTGAAAAGTTACAACATATCAAATAGATTCCATCGACGACTCATTAGCACACTTTCCCTATCACTATTTGAATAGTTACATCTATTAAATTGTTGCGACACTGTAGCGACGTATAATCTGTCCCTATAACTTCAACTATTCATTGTATACGAAATCAAGTTAATAGTTTATACAAGCGTGCACTCCGCACCTCCAAACTTGTATTATAACTTAACTTGAAATCCATTTAGTCTCGGGTATATCACTATTACACAAATGTTTGATGACACTAAAATCACCAACATATTTTTCTCAGCTCACGTCTTTGAGTTGTAAAATAGAGCCACAAGAATATGCTGAAATTCTACTTCAAAGTTTACCTTACTCATATGATGAGTTTATTATCATCTTAACCAGTAATGTTCTTTCGGACTATCTAGTCTTCAATAATATTGTAGCCGCTATTCTGGAAGAAGAAAATAGGTGCAATAACAGAGAGGATAGACAGACCATGTGCCATTTCAAGACATGTGGAGGCTTTGGTGGTAAAGAGAGGGAAGTCAATGGACCATGGCCCTAATGGGAGTTACAATCATGATAAATTTAAAACAGGATGGAAAAAGAATTATAAATGCTACAAATGTGACAAGCCGAGTCACTTGAAAAGGGATTGTAGGAGTTTAAATAGCTCTAATACTCATAGAAATGTCGCTAGCACTTTTGAGGATGGTAACGCCATGTGTTATGAAGCAGTTGCAAATGAAGACAAAGAGATTAGATTTGCAAATGTATGATGGTTCGATACATGAGCTACTTTTCACATGACCACGAGGAGAGAATGATTTCATGAATATAAAGAGACATCGAGTTGAGGTGTCGAGTTGGGATGTCGGGCCACGTACCGGACACATGGGGACAAGAGGATTTGCTAAGAATTGGATTGATAGCACGGTTTTCAACTCGTCTTTAGAGAAGAGTAACATAATGTCACCAAGAAATGCTTAGATTCAAGAAAGAAAATCAACTACATTAAGGATAGAGAATAGTTGTTAATTATCTATTTGGCTTTTGTACAAGTGGTTGAGATTTAACGGTATTTTGAATTACATGTTTAGGTATTGAACATTATATTAGTTGATATTTTGATGAACAATGTGCAAAGTTTCACAAAAGTTGTTTGTTGATCTTGAAATGTCAAACAAGGTCATAAACCTTCTTCCAAAGTACAGTAGTAATTTGTATTGTCTGCTTAACTTTCCCACTGCTTTTTAAATGGTCTCATTGTTGAGACAAAAGCATCAATATATATATCTTTCAAATTGATCTCTGGTTCGTGATAAGTACTCGATTAGCTTTGTTACGCTACGACTTAAGAAAAGAACATCTTGGGTAAAAACCGATCCCAACTTTACTCCCAGAGATAATATTCGACTTTACACGATACCATTTGTTGTCTATGAACCGGGTTCTTGTTACAATGTGTAACTCAATTGACCTGGACATCGATGTGTTATGAACAGCAGTGGAAAAATTAAGAAAACAATACAAACTACCTTGGAACAAACGAAAGCTGGAATAACTATAGTTAATATCCCTGTTACAGAGCATTCGTCCAACAAATGATTAGTCCAAACAATGTCCTATGAACACTACAGAACTATACGCGCTTGAAAAAGTGGAAGAATTAGCACTTCTTGTCTTCCACACGCGGAGTTGAACATTGTTGATATCGTTTATGTATGAAAACTGGACCGCTCATCCGTCTGTTTTGTTCCAGCTTGAACCTTTGTTAAGTTGATTTGACTATGCTCCAACTTGACCTACTGCTCAGTCAATTCGAGTGGACAAACACGACCAGTTGTAGTGTGTGTACATCCAAGTATCTTGTTGTTCAAGTCTGCAATTGAAACACTGAGATGTTTAGCACAGCAAGAGAAACAGGAATGAGTATTTATATTGTTTGATGCTTAACATACTAAAAAATAAAAATTGTCTGTAATACTAAAAGTTTCACCATATTGTTTGAAACACTTCTCCAACCCAACTCATATTGACTTGTAATAAGTAACCTGTTTAGTTTTCATCCCCTCCTGGGTATAACAAAATAAAGAATGACTCATAACTCATTACAATGTTTACAACGGGACAGGCACCCTTTCATAACCTTAATGTTTATCAAGTTCATCATGTTCCCACTCTATCCACACATACCAAAATACATACATATTTGTTAATTCAGAGTGGCATTTAGTTGGAAATCTGTTTTCAGAATAAGGTGATGAACAACAAGAGTCTCTAGAGGCTAATTAGTTGTTTGGCTTCGGCCACCCTAAAAACAATCAATAAGTTCTCAGTATGTCACATACTCGCATATAATTTTCTTTTTGATCACATGTTTCCCCATGCTTGTGTTTCTTCATGTGTAGCAAACTGATAACATGTGAGTCTTAATAAGTGTACAACTGAAGTTCAGAGTGAAACAAAAATTGAAATGTCGATGTCTATAGTGAACTTTCATCCAGCTCCCGCCCGCTCTAATTCCTCCCACTAAGGTATTCAATGCTCTCATAAATGGGTCATATTTAATTTACAGAGTTCCAAGTATGTTGACTTTTTTTGGGGAAACTAAATCACACTTACCTCCATCCATTTACATCTTGTTTTGTTGTTTTCCCAGGTGCTTGAAGATAACCCAAGAACTCAACTAAAGAGTTTATGGGTTGAGCCTAAATATAATCTCAAAGTCCCATGACAAACAACAAAATATAGACGTAAATTCAGTGATTTTTAAACAGATAGTAAATGGATGCTCATGTTGCTATTGTAACATTTACGTAAACAATACTAAATACAGCAAGTATGATCTAAGCTTGGCCAAAAAAGGTTAGCACACATAGAACTCCCAAAATGCAAAAACTTTAGCTATTAGCAAAACTAAACACCTAAGACATAGGGCGACCGGACCTAGACAAATGTACAAAATAGTCTCCTGCATTTCAATGGAGAAGGATCTTGGTTTCTCAATACACTTTACGTGTGCATGTCTAAAACGGACTCCCTTGCAATCAGTATGCTATGATATCAGATAGTAAAAAAAGAAGCCATGATGTTTCTGCTAGATAACAATTGATCAAAGAGAATATAATTATATGACATACCAAGTACTTGGTTATTCATATTAGGGTGGTTGGAGTGAGAACACCAGGTAAGTTAAGTTGAGGATAAGCTCTTGCCAAGCATCGCCTGTTATAAAATAAGATTAAAACTATGACAGACAATACATCACACAAAATTAATGATGTTCACATGGAGCTAAACTTGAAGGGTCATAGTTAAATACAAAATCAAATTACAGTAAACCTGGTGGCTTGATGCAAAGAACAGAATCTGGTGGCTTTTCAGCTAGCTGGCATAGGGTTCACTGCAACAATTCCAACTTCCAGATATGCCAATAACACAATCCACCATATGCCAATACCACATATATAACAGAGAAACAAAAGTGATGAGAAAGAAAACTATACATACCTTAAACCAAAATTAACTTAAGGTAGTCAATCCCCTACCTGAAGGTAAAGGGACTGCTACTAGAAAGACACTTTGAGATGAAATGAGGCTTAAATGCGCAAATAGGGAACCGGAAAAAAGGGATCAAACACCCCCTTAGGCAGCAACACATCCATTCGGGTTGTGTTGCCCCGCCAAGATACGGCCCAACTTTCACCCGTGACCCGGTAACCTATATATGCTCAACATAAGCAACAACCCCAAGAACCAAACTCATGAACACCCCTAACAACAACAACCGCAGCATATGGAGCTGTAATATATATATCAAGAAAATCATAGGTATCTGAAATTGCCTCATTTCTTCTGAGTTGAAATTATTAATGTTATACATTTTCATTCCATTCATTTTATCAAACACCATGAGGTGTAAAAATTGAGG